>JAOPSE010000005.1:87472692-87677692 GCA_029449295.1 Zea luxurians
CCTCTCAGGTGGGGCGGTCCAAGTTCCAGCGATGGGATGACAACGCTTCGGGTTCCTCCTCTGGTGGTACGGTGCACTCCTATAAAGAGGCCCTCCTTTCCTCTTCTGGCGCCACCTCCCTGGAGTTGGACGTACGCACTTCTACCATAGCAAGGCCGAAGCTCTGTGACAAGGAGAGGAGGCTGTGCCGGCGTGAAGACCTGGTGCCGGTCGACAAGGAGGATGGCTGGCAGGTGGTGAAGAGCAGAAAGCAGTCTCGTTGTGCTTCGGCGCGGAGAGGGACCAGTGTGAACCTCCGTGGGAGATGCTTCAATTGTTTCTCTCCAAACCATCTCGTGGCTTCGTGTCGGTGCCCCCCTCGCTGTTTTAGGTGTTTCAAGCTCGGACATCAAGCCTCTCGGTGCCCTGCCATTCAGGCCGGCCCTCTGCAGCTGAAGACCCCAGGTCGCTTGCGTGACCGTCTGGAATTTGACAGGTCATACCCGGTGGGCAAGAGGTCAGTTTGGCATCGTCTGGAAGAGCCCGGCAAACGCCTCTCGGTGTTCAAGAGACTTTCTTCTCAGAAGGTCTCCCCCCCCCGCAGTGCAGAGCTGGGAGTGCTGCTCCTCCAAAGAAGAAGAAGTCAGTTTGGGTGCGTATCTCTCCCGCACCCCAAACATCCGACCAGAAGACTGATCAGCCACCTCCAATGTTGAACAACTGTGCCCCGGCTGTTGATCAACGTTCCTTTCGCAACAAGAGGAAAAGAAGAAGGTCCAAGAGCAAAAAAGGAAAAGGTCCTGCTGAAGCTGCGGGTTCTGGTGTGTGTTCAGATTCTCCTCCCTCATCTCCTGAAGCTCATTTCTCCCAGTCGAGGATGGAATTCCATACCGCATCTCCCCCAACTGTTGAAGCTTCACGTGTTCTTACGTTCACTGATGAGATGGCAAGGGAAGAGATCAATTTACGAAAAGCCCTGTTCGTCACCATCGCAGGTACTAGACCTGTGGTACAGGGATCGGAGGTGTTGGATGAGGTGGCTCAGAGCTTTGGGGTATGTATTGATAACATGTCCATCCAACATTCCTCACCGGAGGATTTTCTGCTTTTCCTGTCGGATGAGGACACTGCCTCCAGGATTTTCAATGGGGGCAGATTATTCACTGGACCTCGTTTCTGCTTATTGTTCAAAAGATGGTCTCGTTTCTCGCATGCTTCTATGTCTCGCATGTCTCACTTAGTGGATGTGCAGATTAGGGGAATCCCTGAACATGCATGGTCTTGCTCCACTGCGGAAGCTGTTCTTGACGACTCATGTCATATTGTTGAGATCCATTCTGATACCCTGATGAAAAAGAGTCTCTCATCCTTTACAGTGCGAGCATGGTGTTTTGATTTTAAAAAGTTACAACGGCAGATGACGCTACACATTATTGAGAGAGGGCTGCAGAGCAATGACAAGGGTTGTTTATCATACAAGATCAGTATCAGTGCAACCATGGTCAATCCTGAGGACACGGATTTGGGGGGACTGCACCCCTCGCCCCCAGATGACGCTCATCAGCTAGAAGATTTTGAAGATCAGGATATTGGCAACAGTATGTTCCCTCGTCCTCCTCGTCTGGGTGCCCCTTCTGCTGGTCGGCAGTCGGTCCATTCCAGGCTGGGACCATAGCCGCCACAAGGAAGAGGAGGAGTCTCGCGTGCCAACAGAGAGCTGAACACGCCTGCCACCACCACCCCCTCGGAAACAACGCTGGGGCATTCAATGAGCCTGGACAGAGCACAACATGCGGCTCAAGCTGATTTCCTGAAGCTGGGGCATTTAAATTCCTTGGACAATGGGAAGGATGCGGCTGGAGGAGATCTCTTGTGTATTCCCGAAGCAACAGTGCTGGACCCAAGGTCGGCTGATGAAGATATCCTGGCGCCGGAGCATTTAAGTATCTTGGACGACGGGGAACATGCGGCTGATTTCCTGAAGCTGGGGCATTTAAATTCCTTGGACAATGGGAAGAATGCGGCTGGAGGAGATCTCTTGTGTATTCCCGAGGCAACAGTTCTGGACCCAAGGTCGGCTAATGAAGATATCCTGGCGCCGGCGGCTGGACTTAACTGCCTAGGTATTCCCGAGGCATCAAGGCTGGACCCAAGGTGGAAGACGAACAGTACCCTAGGGCCATGTTTGTTTCGGTTTCTCACAGCTTCTGGCCACCAAAAGCTGCTATGGACTGCCAAACGCTCAGCTTTTCAGCCAGCTTCTATAAAATTCGTTAGGACAAAAACCATCCAAAATCAACATAAACACATAATCGATTGAGTCGTTGTAATAATAGGAATCTGTCACTTTCTAGATCCTGAGCCCTATGAACAACTTTATCTTTCTCCACACGTAATCGTAATGATACTCAGATTCTTCCCACAGCCAGATTCTCCCCACAGCCAGATTTTCAGAAAAGCTGGTCAGAAAAAAGCTGAACCAAACAGGCCCTAGGCATGGCCCCCACTGTCTTCATGAGTGAGGCACGCGGGTCGCTGAACCCTCCCAGGAATATTTCGCCCCAGTCCATGGTGACTGGGCCGCTGGAATTGAATGGGCTGGGATCGCCCCATGCGCCAACTCCTGTTCTCCCCCCGACTGGGCCCGTCCCTGGGCCGCAGAAGATGGTCAGTCCGTCTGTGGTCTCGCCCCACATAATTGGGCCGCTGGAGACAAACAATCTCAGATCAGTCTCGCCCCAGGGACTCGGGTTTGAAGGGGACGTCTCTGTTTTTGAGTCTGGGCCGCCTGAGACGGTTAGTGCGCCTGCGCTCTTGACCCTTACTGGGCAGGTCGAGACCTAGTGTGCAGTACCAGTCTCGACCCAGCTCCAGTTGAAGCAGAGTTCTTGTAAGTCACTGCTCAAGGTATACTCAAGAAGAAAATGTGGAACAACTCAGCTGATGGAAAGGACCACTGATCTTCAGGACAGTGAGGAACCCAGCCAAGGCATTTCGAATGGGGAAATTAACTCGGCCACTGACATCTCAGAACAACTGACGACTCCATCATCATCCCTCATCAACATGATTAGCAGAAAGCCTTCACACCTCCTCCCTGCACCCGGGACTGGACTGATGAGGCAAAAGGACCTGACTGTGACTATGCCTCGACGCAGTAGGCGTGTGGCTGGAATTGGCGTGGAGTTCTCCATGCAGGATTGGCGCAGCAAGGCATCCAGGAAAGCAATGAGGGCTTTACATATTATCAATGAGTCTGATAAGATTACTTCTGATGCCATCATGGAGTATGCTTTACTTTTTAAACGCCCGCTTATCCAGTCTCATGTTGATGCCTTAGGTGCTCTGTTTGGGTGGTCTACACCTGAAGACTTAAGGTCTTAGGTCTGTCCCAGTTGGCGTTTTCTGTTAGTTTTCCAATGGATCCTTCCAAAATACTTTTCTGGAATGTGAGAGGACTTAACTCTTCGATCAGGCAAGATGCTGTGAGAATGCTGGTTGATTCTGCTAAAATTGATGTTGTATGCTATCAAGAGACTAAAATGCAATCTATTTCTAGAAGAGATATATTATCCATGCTTGGCATCGAATTCACAGAATTTGTGTTCCTGCCTTCGATAGGAAATAGTGGGGCATACTAGTGGCTTGGAAGAGGAATATTGGTCATTCTGGACTCCAGAGAATTGATAATCATTGTGTTTCAGTGCAGTTCTATAGACAAGACGGCCAGCCATGGTGGTTAACATGTGTCTATGGGCCTCAGGGGAATTCTGAAAAAATTATTTTCATCCGAAAGATAGCTTCAGAAGAGTTTGGGCGGAGTCAAGGAAACAGAAGGGAAGTTAAAGACACTTGGTGGTGGAACGAAGATGTCCAAAAGGCTATCAAGGAGAAGAAAGATTGCTACAAACGCTTACATCATGACAAGTGTGCAGAAAACATAGAGAAGTATAGGATAGCGAAGAAGTCTGCAAAGCGAGCGGTTAGTAGAGCCCGGGGTCAAGCCTTTGACAACCTTTATCAACGGTTGGACACAAAGCAGGGAGAAAAGGATATCTATAGGATGGCCAAGATTCGTGAAAGGAAGACAAGGGATGTCAACCAAGTCAAATGCATCAAGGATGAAGCAAACCAACTATTAGTGAAGAATGAAGAGATCAAGAATAGATGGAAGGAGTACTTCAACAAATTGTTCAATGGAGGGAATGAGAGTTCTACAATAGAATTGGATGAACCATTCGATGACAACAACAGGGGTTTTGTGCGAAGGATACAAGAATATGAAGTTAAGGAGGCGCTAAAAAGGATGAAGGTAGGAAAGGCGATGGGCCCTGATGGTATCCCTATCGAGGTATGGAGATGCCTTGGAGACATAGCGATAGTATGGCTGACTAAGCTTTTCAACACCATCTTTCGGACAAACAGAATGCCCGACGAGTGGCGACGGAGTACATTAGTACCAATCTTCAAGAGCAAAGGAGATGTTCAAAGTTGTACTAATTACCGTGGAATTAAACTCATGAGCCATACAATGAAGCTATGGGAGAGAGTCATTGAACACCGCCTGCGAAAGCTGACGAGCGTGACCCAAAATCAGTTTGGTTTCATGCCCGGGAGATCAACTATGGAGGCCATTTTCTTACTAAGACAACTTATGGAGAGATTCAGAGAACAAAAGAAAGACCTGCATATGGTCTTCATAGACTTGGAGAAGGCTTATGACAAAGTACCCAGGAGTGTAATGTGGTGGGCCTTGGAAAAACACAAAGTAGCAACAAAGTACATTAATCTTATTAAAGATATGTACACTAATGTTGTGACAAGTGTCCGAACAAGTGATGGGGACACCGATGACTTTCCAATTAACATAGGACTACATCAAGGGTCGGCTTTGAGCCCTTATCTTTTCGCTTTGGTGATAGATGAGGTCACAAGGGACATACAAGGAGATATACCGTGGTGTATGCTTTTTGCCGATGATGTGGTACTTATTGAGGAGAGTAGGAGTGGTGTTTCGCAAAAGTTGGAATTGTGGAGGCAGACGCTGGAAGCAAAAGGTTTTAGGCTTAGTAGGTCTAAAACGGAGTATATGAAGTGTGATTTCAGTGCCATGGGGTATGAAGATGGCGATGTTAGTCTTGAGGGGCAAGTGGTACCCAAGAAAGACACTTTTCGTTACTTAGGATCAATGCTTCAGAAGGATGGAGACATCGATGAGGATGTCAGTCATAGAATTAAAGCTGGATGGTTGAAGTGGCGGCAAGCGGCGGGTGTCTTATGCGACCCCCGGGTGCCACACAAACTAAAAGGCAAATTCTACAGGACAGCAATCCGGCCGGCTATGTTGTATGGAGCAGAATGTTGGCCCACTAAAAGACGACATGTCCAACAACTGTGTGTGGCAGAGATGCGTATGTTGCGCTGGATATGTGGCCACACAAGAAGAGACCGAGTCCGGAATGATGACATACGAGAGAGAGTAGGAGTGGCGCCAATTGAGGAGAAGCTTATGCAACATCGTTTGAGATGGTTTGGACATATCCAACGAAGACCTGAAGAGGCACCAGTGCATATCGGAATAATTAGACGTCCCGAGAATGTGAAGAGAGGTAGAGGTCGACCAACCTTGACGTGGACAGAGGCAGTGAAGAGGGACCTGAAGGAGTGGAATATTGATAAAGAGCTCGCCGTGCATAGGAAGGGGTGGAAGTGTGCAATTCACGTGCCAGAACCTTGATTTATAGTTCCGCTTTTCCTCCTTAATCGTTTGACCTTTTCTTGTGCCCATTTAGACCTTGCTGGTTCTTGTGGGTTTTATCTCTTTTATGTGTTCCCCCGTTTCGTCGTTTTCGGTTCTCCTTTGCCTTTGTTTCCCCTGTTTTCTTTGGGGGTTGAGCTCTGAGGTTTTCATACGGGGTTTCATCTCTAGCCTACCCCAACGTGCTTGGGACAAAAGGCTTTGTTGTTGTTGTTGTTGTTGTACAGGAGCTGAGAGATACCCGAGCGGCTTGTGTTGGCCCTTGGGTGGTCGCAGGAGATTTTAATCTAATCTACAAGGACAGTGATAAGAACAACTCCAACCTCAACAGGGACATGATGGGCCGGTTCAGATCGCTGATCAACGATCTAGCTCTTAAAGAAATTCAGCTACATGGCAGAAAGTTTACCTGGTCCAATCAACAAGATAACCCGGTGCTTGTGAAGTTGGATAGAGTACTCTGCTCGGCTGACTGGGAATCCTACTTCCCAAATGTGCTTCTGCTCAGTTCATCCTCTCAAGATTCAGACCATTGCCCGCTGCTTCTTGGTCTAAAAGACAATATTGTTGGCAAGAGAAGGTTCCATTTTGAGTCCTTTTGGACCAAAATGGAGGGATTTCAGGACGTGGTGCTGGAGGCTTGGAATTCTGTACAGCCGGTCAGCTGTCCCTTCATCACCCTGGATAGGAAACTCAAGGTGACAGCCATGAGGTTACGCAGCTGGAGTGATAAGCAGGTAGGGCATATTGTCTCGCAGCTTTGTCTGGCAAAGGAGTTGCTGCATAAACTCGAAATCGCTCAAGATCACAGGACCCTATCTCCGGCTGAATGCTGGCTTAAAAATAGACTCAAGAAACAGTCCCTGCTGCTGGCCTCCTTCAAGCGTACCATGGCAAGATTAAGATCAAGAATATCCAGGATTAAGGAGGGGGATGCAAACACCAAGTTTTTTCATATGCATGCTAGATATCGGAAAAGGAAAAATCTTGTGACCTTGCTGAAAGACGGTGATAATATTATTACTAGCCATGCTGCCAAAGCGGATTTAGTGGATCAGTTTTATTCCAACCTTATTGGTCAGTCGGTCTCCAGGGAGAATACCATTGATTTAGCTGCTCTCGGCCTCCCAGCTCATAACCTCTCCATCTTGGACGCCCCTTTCACTGAGCAGGAGGTTCTAGCAACTGTCTTGAACCTACCTGCTGACAAGGCCCCTGGTCCAGATGGTTTTACTGGGAGGTTTTATAAGGTTTGTTGGAACATCATCAAAGTGGACGTACTCAATGCAGTTTCAGCAATTTGGTGTAGGAACTTCAATAATTTGGATAAAGTTAATTCTGCATATATTACTATGATCCCAAAGTTTGATGGGGCTGATCAGGTGAAGGATTTCAGACCGATTAGTCTTGTGCACAGCTTTGCAAAATTGGTAACCAAGATCCTGGCCAATAGGCTTGCTGGTCATCTGAATGAGCTTGTCTCCCCAAATCAGAGTGCCTTCATTAAAGGCAGATTTATACAGGACAATTTTATGTTAGTGCAACAAACTTCAAGATTTTTACATCAGCAAAATAAGGCATGTCTTCTTTTTAAGCTCGACATCACAAAAGCCTTTGACTCGGTTTCATGGCCTTTTCTGATTGAGGTGCTGCAGGCTTTGGGTTTTGGCCAAATCTGGAGAAATATAATTTGTGGGTTACTTGGTTCCTCAACTACTCAAGTGCTGCTCAATGGGTGCCCTGGCAATAAAATCCAACATAGAAGGGGGCTTAGGCAAGGGGATCCCCTCTCCCCCATGTTATTTATTTTAGTCATGGATGTCCTTTGCCTTCTATTTGCCAAAGCTGAAGAGACAGGGTTGCTGCAACAATTGTCCAACAGAAAGAAACTTCATAGAATTTCTATTTATGCTGACGATGTGGCCCTCTTCCTGCTCCCAACTCAGAATGACATTTCCACTACTCTGGACATTCTCAATATCTTTGGGAATGCCTCAGGTCTCCACAACAATGTGCAGAAATCCAGTATTTATCCTATCAGATGTTCGGAGCAGACCATCCTGGAGGTTCAAAGCTTGTTACCTTGTGGGGTGGAGTCCCTACCTTGCAAATACTTGGGTCTCCCTCTTTCTCTAGCTCTACACAAACTAACCAAACAGCAGCTCCTGCCCTTTATTGAGAAAATTGCAGATCTTCTCCCAAGCTGGAAGGCAGAGTTGTTGAACAAAGCTGGCAGAAGAATTCTAGTGCAGCATGTCCTAACTAGTATGACAATTTATACTGCAATGGCTATTGATTTTCCTAAATGGGCTTTGGATGCAATTGATAAAATTAGAAGGGGATTCTTATGGAGAGGCAGAAAGGATGCTAAAGGAGGTCACTGTATGGTAGCCTGGGAAAAGGTTTGTAGGCCTCTACATATGGGAGGCCTCGGGATTTCTAACCTGACTAAGCTTTGTTGGGCTCTCAGAATGAGGTGGTTGTGGCTACAAAAAACTGATTCTTCGAGGCCATGGGTGGACCTACCCATTCAGGTCCCAAGTATTGCTAGGTCCTTCTTCTCTGCAGTGTTGATGTCAGAGGTTGGCAATGGTGCGAATACTCTTTTTTGGGTGGATAAATGGATTAATGGGAAAAAGGTAGCTGATATTGCACCAAGACTGTTCTGCACCATATCAAAAAGAATTGCCAATAAAAGAACAGTGCAAGAGGCAATGGACAATAGGAGATGGATTAGTGATATTAGGGGCGCTCTCTCAGCAGGGGCCTTGATTGATTTTCTGCACCTCTGGGAAGCTTTAACGGATTTTCAGCTGCATCCTGATATTGAAGACAGACACATTTTTTCCATAGCGCCAGATGGTAACTACTCAGCAAAAGTTGCTTATGAAGGGCTCTTCCAGGGATCGTGCTCCTTTCTTCACCACAAACGAATCTGGAAATCCTGGATGCCACCCAAGTGCCATTTCTTCCTGTGGCTGGTGGCACACAATAAATGCTGGACTGCTGATAGGCTGCAGAAAAGAGGCATGAACCATCCGGCTAGGTGCCCTCTTTGTGATCAAGAACCTGAAAGCATTGATCACCTGTTGGTTTCCTGTGTGTTCTAAAGAGTTTTCTGGTATAGGCTTTTGAGAAAGTTTGGGTTACACAGCTTATCCCCTCAGCAAGTGGAGCCTTCCTTCCTTGGTTGGTGGGAGAATTCCTCGGCTCAGGTCCTCAACATGAGGAAGAAAGGACTGGACTCCCTTATTGCTTTAGGGGCCTGGATGATCTGGAATCATAGGAACAAGGTGGTGTTCGATGGAAGGACCCCCTCTATCTCCTTCCTTCTTCAGGCTGCTGACGATGAACAGGAGATGTGGCGGCTGGCTGGTGCCAAGGGACTTTCCTTTTTGGCCAGCCAAACTACCTAGCTCCTAGGGCTGTAGTGTTTTCGTCCAATTTTATGGATAGCTTTGTGTATGCTTGTTTCTGGCCTCCATAAGGAGTGCTTTGTACCTGGGTCCTTATGGCCCTTTATTTTCCCTCTACTTTAATATATGGGTGCGCAGTCCTCCTGCGCTCTTTCGAGAAAAAAAAAGATACCTTCCCAAGGAATCCAGTAACAACAGGTATGGCTGGATCCTGTATCTAGTCCCCACAAAGTCTCTTTGCAACAGCATGATAGGTTGCTTCTAAGATATCCGTTCTGAAGTCGGGAACTGCTTATTCCCTATATTGCACATCAAAAGGATACTGTATACATGACCATAAATCAACTAAATTGTGATAAACAACTTGCCTAGAAAACAAATATTCAAAATAGGCTTGTTTGCTACCTGTTCTCTGCCAATGTCATGACACCATCTATATAGGAAAACAAAAGAATTGTTGAGATGCACAAGGGAATAATAGCTCAAAAGAAATAAGGTTAAAAGCAACACAGTGACAACTATAATGACACCATCGCATCAGATGCAGAAAGAAAACATGACAAGGGTAATATAAACAGATAGAAGCACAAGCAGCTTACTCAATGAGCGAACGAACGAGTTGCCGATTCTGCTTCCTGATTGCTGAGGTGTTCCCACAAGCCATCTGACACGAATATAATGAAACAGTCATTTGGTTCAAGATTGCGGGAGATGATAGATGGATCAGCACTCATTAATCGCTTGCTGAATGATTCAGGAAGCCTGTACTTGGGTTTGATCCGGTCTGTGTTATACTTTGCATGTCTCAGGTATACATCACCGATTGATCTAAACACATGCACTGCCACCACATAATTATAAGCACCAGTTTGTTTTTGGCTTACCCTGATTCATATTGCATTACATAATCATATAACAACACGGTATACATGCAATCATAAGTACTCTTATCTGACTCCCCTGATTCATGAATTAGATTTTTGCACTATATACATGCAAGATTGTTTTTTTCTTGAGATATATAAGGAATAAGAGGAAGTCTTTTTCTTAAATATCATGAGAACTGAGGACTTTTTGTTTCATGTACTCAATCTAACTGATGATTCGTTGTGTTTCTACTCCATCACTCCGTATAATATTTGGTTGGCTGAAGTACCCCATTAGGACCACACTGATAACATATGGTGACATTCAAGAACAGTAGTAGGAATTTTTAAACTAGCAAAATTCAAGTCCTTCATTTAAACACAACTTTCCTATTCTAGTTCTTTTTTCGGTAGATTAGAAACCTCATTAAGTTTTTAGAAGAATGGGCCAATTTGGAATGTTGGTTAATTTTCTCATGAATTAGCAATTCAATGGTATTAGTCAACTAAAAAACATCGATGAATTAGCAGTAATTACGCTAGGAAGGAGCGAGTTAGAATTCCGAATCAGACGGCGGGGATGATGGAAATGGATCGCAGGCAAGAACTTACTCGACTAGTAATGAGAGTTGCGGTGCTGGATGGCGGAGTGTCTCGAGGTCATCCTCTTCCTCGTCGGTGTCAGACGGCGGCCATGTGCAGATCGGGCGCGACGAGGACGGATCTGCTCTCTTCCTGGGTGTGCTCGGCGGATCGTGGGGAAGGTCGTGGTGGCCTGCTGATGTTGTGGATCGTCGGGTTGTGCATAGGTAGTGTAACACCCGATCCACTCCCGGATCGGCGGTACTTACTTCTGGCAGCTCTCTAGGATCATATATTGTCCCCACAGACCAACACAAGTCTTTTATGGGCACGAGAGAGCAGACGCGGCGATCGCGGACACGGGGTAGAGAGGAGGATGGACGGTGGCTATTTCGCAGGGGTGGGGTGGTGCGGCGCTGAAACCGTGGAGAGCTGGAGCGGACGTCAGGCGGGGGCACGGTATCGCCGAGGCGGGGAGGACAGGGGCGGCGAAGAGGCAGGGAGGACGTAGGCGGCGAAGAGGCGAGGGCATGGTAGAGCCCGTACTATCGTCTTAATAGGTAGTAGAGATAAACTACAAATGGAATATAGTCTTTGCAAATGGGCCTATGTTCTAACGAAGGTTGATGTCAGAGGGTTCCAAACATAAATAACATATTGCTGTGCCCTCTAACAAAAATCATTGAACATCATATGTTGAAGAATAAGGACTTCATTTAATATAGTGTCAAGAATGACTTGGTACAATAGTATCTGTCAAACTGTCATCTAATAGGGGCTACAGCTAATAGGATTCAATTGCAAATCCATTTTTCTACATTCTATGATAACTATAAATAAAAGGGAAGGCTTTGTGCAGTGATGAGTGCTGTCCCATTTGGTCACCAGGTCACGGGTTCAAAGCAGCCTCTCCGTATTTGCGGAAAAGGCTTGCCTCGGTTTGTCCCTTCTCCAAACCCGACTCATGTGTAAGCCTTCAGCACTGGATCAGACCCTACGATAACTACAAATCCACAAAACCAGACAAAGAAAATGAAACAAATTTACCTGATTGGCAACAAAAGAACAACCAAGTAAGGAAGGACCCATGGTGCTTACTAGGCTCCCAGCCCTCGCACATGGTTATCCTTTTGATCCCTTTGTTGCATGAAACATTTTAATCTCTCTGTTTCACCAATTTCAGGCAGCCATTCCATAAGAACATCCAAAGTCACATAATTAGGAGTGCACCTCTCTTCTCTCATCCAGTCCATAAGTTCAAAGGCTTTTTCTGCCATGTTCTTATCCTGAAGACCTTTCAACAATGCATTGTAGGTTGTCACATTTGCAGGCACATTCTTTTCCCTCATTTCATCAAACAGCTTGATAGCTTCATCAACTTCTCTGCTCTTGCAGAGGAAGTCAATTAGTGTATTGTATATTACAGTGTTGGGTTGTATCCTGGCCTCATCCATGGACCTGAAAATTCTCAATGCTTCATCTGTTTTACCAGCTTTGCAATATCCATGAACAAGTGTGCCGAAAGTGACCACAGAAGGCTGGCAGCCATCATCAATCATATGCCCCAATAATTCATCCACAGCTGAGAAATCTCCTGCTTTGCACAAACCAGACAACAGGGTATTGTAGGTGTACACATCTGGCTGAAGACCAACTCCTTTCATCTCCTCAAGCAACTCATAGGCCTCATGCAACTTTTTCTTCCGGCAAAATCCACCAATCAGAATGTTGTATGCCTTTGCATCTAACTTAAATCCTGCCTTCTTCATCGATGCCGCAGTGGTGCAAGCATCCAGCAACCGCCCTGCTTGTGTCAATCCAGATATCATGGTGAAATACATGACTGCGTCCGGTCGATGCCCATGGTCCGCCATCTCATGAAACAATTCCATGGCCATGTCCACATTGTTGCAATGGAGGAAAGCACTAGCCAAAGTGCTATAGGTCACAGCATTTCCCCTGGCCTCTGGCCAAACTGTTCTTTTCTCACGGAAGAACTCCAGTGCAGCACCAACCCTCCCAACTCGGCATAAGCCACCAATAATTGTGTTCATCGTGATAACATTAGGTGCCACACCCTCTTTCTCCATTCTCGCCACAATTTGGCAAGCCATGCCAATATCCCCCACTCGGCAAAACGCATCAGCCAAGCAGTTATACGTAACTGCGTTGGGCGCACACCCATGCACGTGCCTCATCCGCTCATCCACGAACACAATGGCCTGCTGCAGCCTCCCAATCTTGCACAGCCCATCCACTACGGTGTTCAAGATGGCAATATCCGGGCAGACGTCAGAGCCTGGGCTGGACATTCGGTCGAGCACCTTGAGCGCGTCCCCAACGTGGCCTGACTTGCAGAGCACGTTGAGAAGTATCCCATATGTGACTACATCGGGCTTGACGGAGGCATCTCGCATGGACGTGAACAGCTCCGTCATGCCGCGCAGGTTGCCAGCGCGGCCAAGCGCGGTAAGGAGGCTGTTGAAGATGGAAATGTCCGGCGCCGGCGCGCCCGATGCGAGGGAGTCGCGCAAGAATCCTGCAGCTTCGGCTGGGGAGGAGAAGCGCCTGAGGAGCTTGGAAAGGAGCAATGCAGAGGGAGGCGGGATGCGGTGGCGGGCCGCGAGGGAGTGGAGGGAAGCGAGAGAAGCAGGCGTGAAAGCGTGGGATGGCTCAGCGACGAGGGCGTATAGCTCGGAGGCGAGGCCGGGCGACAAGCGGAGGAGGGATAGCGTGGCGGCGGAGGGGGTGTGCCCATGGAGGAGGATGGCGAGGATGGCTGCGGCATTTGGGCTGTTGGGGGTGGGAGAGGAGGTGGAGGAGAGGCGGCGGCGGGATCGGAGCTTGTGGACAGCAGACGGCACGAGACGCCGGGTCGACGACATGGTGGTGGACGGCAGCGGCTCAGTGAGGACAAACCAAGAAGGCAGTGCTAGGCAGACCGCCGATACGGCCGGCCGTGGAGCCATGGAGGGAAGTCACCACTGTGATCGGCGGCTGGGACCGGCGAGGCGGCGAGCGAGGTGGGTTTACTGTTTCCCTTTTTAATTATTTTATTTGGATACATTTGTGTCGGTTCAAGCACGGACATTAATCCACATGTTTTTATAAACATGTTGCGGGTTAGTTTAACAACTCTATTTTTAAGGAATTTTTATTTTCTAAGAAAAATTATTTCATTTTTCACAACTCATCTGACTCAATCAAATAATCAAATCAAATAAATATCATAAAAACAAGCATGAATACGGATAGATACCTAAAAAATAATTTTTCTAGAATTAGGTGTCCTATTTCGAAAGGTTACTTTAAGTGTGGGATTCTACGGTGTGAAATACTAGGCCCTGTTTGGAAGTTTAGTATTTTTGCAGTTTTGAAACAATACTATGGTATTTGATGATACTATAGTATTATAACTCAAAAGGTGTTTGGTTTGTGCAGGCAAAACACAGTTTTAAATACTATGGTTTACCCAAAACCGTGGTATTTTTGGAGTTTTCGAAACTCCACTCCGGAGCTCAGTTTTCTTCTCTTCTCTCTACATATACTTTGTTTTTCCAATGGAACCAAACATATCTCGGTTTTGAGCAATACTGTGGTTTTACTGTGGTAAAGAAATATCATAGTATTTGTGTCATGTACAATTGTAAACTGTGGTATCTCAAAATTACAGTATTTCAAAACCGCATTTCCAAACAGGCCCCTAGTCTTTATAGGAGAAAAGGTAGGAATACTCGAAGTGAAGTAGTAATAGATGAGAATAGATTAAGTAAAGATTAGGAAAAAAAGGAGTCGCAAAGGTAAGCAGAAGGTAAATATGTAAGGGTTTAATCAAATCTATCTAGGTTACGTCCTACAGTCAATATTGTCCCGATACTACTTCTGTCACACCTTGATTTAAGGACAAATCCAGATGCATCTCACATGTATGCCAGGATCAAGTTTCACACATATGGCGACTCAGTGTACAGAAAACAATGTCACAACTTTATTACTTAAAATAATTTATGTACAAAATAACTAAATAAATTACACCATATGTCGACAACGATCTTCCACAACCATAGTTGACTGTGAGACGATGGCCTAGATCTCTCTGAACTCATCTTCATGGTGATCCTTCTCTTGGCGGTATCTGCTATTGACTTGGTGTGATTATAGCAAGGGTGAGCTCCCATACGGTAATCGCTCAGCAAGTGTTTGGAAAAAGTGAGTATGAGCTCACTTATGGTTGGGACTCAAAAATGTAGTGTAAGGATTAACAAGGAAAATAGTTGAGGCTAAGCATTGCTTTTAATAAAGTTGGTCAAAAAATTATTGCCAATTACTTAGTATAAGTAAATACTATCTCAATTAAATAAGAGATCATAGATGAAATACCCACAATGCAATGCATGTCAAATTAAATATAATTTCATCATTTACTCATGTGAGGGTTTGAACCGCTCATAACCGTGAGCACGAATGATATACCAGTTTTACATTCTGCAGAGGTTGCACATCTTTACCCACAATCGTGTTTCCCGCGTAGCTAGGGTTAGCTAGACCCTTAGATGCTTCAAAGGTAAATGGCTATGGATCCACTACGATGCCTTTACAAAGTTCCACTAGCATAATAAAACTCGCTAAGGATTCACGCAAAAGGAAACATGGGCCTTTTTTGACGGCTGTAACCCCATCGCACTTGCATGATTCACTCCCTGCTTGCCCCTTTCGGGAAAGAATCATCTCACACTAGCTTTCCTAATCAATTGGTCAAGGGCATCACATTCCACCCTTGTGGTAGCACTGTTGTCCCGGGTGGTCGCTCAATGTTCCAATTAACAAAATGATCTTATCATGCATAATAATAAAGCTAATAATAGTAATAAGGCATTATGATAATTCATATATAACATTAATCCCAAAACCAGGTAGAGAAATAGCAAGACTACTTAATAATTCATTTGTATGCAAGGTGGAATCTGTCTGTGGGAGTGGGTATTTTTGGGTGGTTGTGGAGCTCTAGGAAGGGATTAGTAGAGATGTCTGATAAGGTGTCAAGTGGGTTATTGATATGGTTAGGTTTGAGACACCACACTTGTTTTTTAGGTGGGCTCCCACAGGCTCCACAAGCACTCCATCTCTTAGCATGGGTGGCCAATTTTGGTAGAGTGATTTTAACAAGCTTTGAGGTAGCTAAATGTTTCTCTGATGGAGTCAAGCCACTCACTCACCAACCTTACCAAAACAAGTGTCACTCCCAACTTTAATAGCAAAGCCTAACCCTGGTCCGCCAAATCCCCTCTTGAACTAACTAACCATGATGTCCAAGTGGGGCTCACTGCTAGACACCCAGCTTAAGACTAATCGAAGGTATGTGTTTTCCTCCTAGATATGAGTCTTGTCATGTCTGTAGGACTCAAGCGTGGATTACAAACCCTCACATAGTGTAGACTGCGCATGAATGGGTGCACTCTCTAAGCTAGCCTTCTCAAGCAAGGATAACCTACCGATCTTCTTTATTAGCTTAGTCTGAAAGCCAGGACAAGTCTGACATGCACCCAACAAGTTAGACCTAGATCTCAACTTGTCGCACTCATCTAGCAGGGTGGCATACTTGGTCTATAACGTGGTGATGTTCGACATGTGAAGAGCACACTCATCACATTCAGTCTCGTTGGACACCATGACAGAAGCTCTAGCAGACTCAACCACCCTAAGTGTGCTCTCGTACTTGCTCTTGAAATCTTTCCTCTAACAAACAGCAAAACTAAGCAACTTATCCTGACTAGCCAAAGCAGTTGTCAGCTCATCTACCTCAACGGCGAGATCATCGGCAAAAATAGATACCTCAAAGGTGGAGTCGTCGCTATTGTCCTTGTTGCCGCTGCCCACCTCGTCCTCACCAAATGTCATGGTGTAGAGGCCTCCCGTGGTGTCAGTGAGGAAGTAGAGCTCGTGCAGCTTGTCCTTGACTCGCCTCTCAAGCTCCTCGTTGCTCGAGAAAGAAGATGAGTCGTTGGATTCATGGTCAAGGTCACTAAGGGAGTCGAGGAAAGCACACTCCTTCATCTTGGCCTTCTGGAGGTACTTCTTCTTAAGCGCCTCCTTGTCAAACCTTCCCTTGGACTTATGCTTGCCGAAGGTGTACTTGTGCTTGCCCTTGTGCCTACCAGAGTGATGGTGGCTAGCCTCCGGCTTTCCCTTCTTGGGGTAGCTGGCGATGAAGTGGTTGGGGTCCCCGCAGTTGAAGCATTTATCCTTGGACCGCCACGCCGATTCTAGTGGTTGTTGTGAAACCACGTCAACCGGCTGGCCACAAGCTCTAGCTCCTCATCCCCAAGGCTCTTCGCCTGCTTCTTTGTGATGGTCAACAAAGAAGACAAAGTAAACATAGCAGGTGAAGGATTAGAGGAAGAACCACCTCCAAGGACCAAAGCCATGGTGGGTGCACAAGGGTTCTCAATCTTGGCCCAGGTTTGATAGTCAATCTTTGTGGACTTGAGCTTGCTAAAAAACTCATCCACTATGAGTCTCATATAGGACTAGAAACGAGCCAAGCCGAGCTCGGCTCGGCTCGGTGCGGCTCGATGGCTGACCGAGCTCGGCTTGGCTCGGCTCGCCCATCTCCCCATTGCACGAGCTCAAGAATGAGGCTCGGCTCGGCTCAAAGTTGGCTCACGAGCTGGCTCGGCTCGACTCGCGAGCCATAAATATTATTGCATTATAAAATAATAAAAAATGTATAAGTGTGGAATATAATATCATCATTCAATATTATGGGTAATCTAAATTATGAAATGTCATAAATTCATCATCAAAAGCAAAGAAACGACCCTATTATCCATAGATTTATCCAATATTCATTGCTATTTTATAGATTAATTAATTTGGCATAGCTCGTGAGCCGACTCGCGAGCCTAAGCGGCTTGGCTTGCTCCTTCGATGAGCTCGAAAAACAAGCTTGCCTTGGCTCAGCCAAGGCTCGCGAGCCGCTCCGAGATCGAGTCGGCTTGCGAGCCTCGAGTTTTTTCTAGCCCTAGTCTCATAGTTGGGTGACTCGATGATCGTCGAGACCTTCACCTCCCAAACCCTCCAATCTAGAGCATGTAGTAACTTGAGTGCTTTCTCATGATCATCATAGAGTAGTTGTGCCTTGTTTTCGTGCATCTTGTTCACAATTGACTAAAATCGAGAGAACATGGTGTCGATCGTCTCTCTAGCCAAATGTATGAAGTTTCGTACTCTTGTCAGTATGTGTCAAAGAGTTTGGTATTTACATGATTATTGCTCTCATGGAATTTCTTGAGAGTGGACCAGATCTCATGATCCATACCCAAATGTTCAACTCGCTCAACCTCAGCAAGCGAGAGACATGAAACAAAGTGTTTCAGCCTTGTTGTTCGAACCTTTGAATCATGAAACTCTATCTATAAAGGCGTGATTCGATCACCCTAGACCTCGAAAGCAGCATCAAGGCTAATCTCCCATACTCAGAAGAAATGCAGACATATGAATCTTCTAGTATGGGTAGTTCATCCCAACGTAGAATGAAAGCTTGCCAACACTGAAAGGGAAATGAGCCCTTAGGCCATTTCTATAAATGTTTTGGTGATTAGATGCCCAACACATGATTTTAGTTAATATGTGCTAAGTGGTTGAGAAGTGCAAAATCAAGAATCAAGGTATGTTTCTAGACTTAGTAAATTGTCTTTGGATACTAACATATCTCTCTAAGTGCTAGGAATATTGCTAAGAAAACTGGAATCGGACAGGAGAAGTTTTGGCTGAGTTCAGCCAAACCAACACCAGCCTGTGGTGCACCGGACTATCCGGTGTGCACTTGACACAGTGTCCGGTGTCTAGGCTAGCCCAGCGATGAACTCGTCGCTCTCGGGAAAAAGACAAAGGTGTGGCGGCTAAAATTCACCGGACTGTCTGGTGAGCCAACGGCGCCTGCGGCCAACGGTCGGCAGCGCGATCAACGGGCCACACGTGGCCGAGTCAATGGTCACTTGGTCGCTCCGGACTGTCCGGTGTGCACCGGACATTGTCCGGTGCGCCAAGGGGATAATGTCTTGTGCGCCACCCGATAGAAGGCAAGAATTGCCTTCCAATTGGATCTCCAACGGCTCCTAGCTGCCTTGGGGCTATAAAAGGGACCCGTAAGCGCATGGAGCAACACACCAAGCATTCTCTAAACATTCTAAGACGCCTAGACTTCGCCACCATGCACCCAGATCATTGTGTTAGAGATTTGAGCACCGTTTGAGTTGTAAACTCCCTGTGCCGTGTTTTGTGCTCACGTCTTGGCTTGTGTGCATGTGTTTGCTACGATTTGAGTCTTGTGTGTGTTGCTTTCCCTCTAGAGATGGCAATGGGTAAATACCCACCGGGTATTACTACCCCATACCCATACCCACAACATAAAAATAACCTCATCGGGTCACCCATATACACTGGCGGGTATGGATTTACTCCCATACCCATACCCATGTGGGTATGGGTCACCCATCGGGTTACCTGTACCCACAAAAGCTAAACATCTATCAAAATATTATATGATACAAATGTCAAGTAGATTCATCTAAATATCATTACAAAATTTCTAGCATCATTTAACCATCCATTCAACACACCAAAGATAATTGGATAAAGTAGTAACACTAGGATAGTACTATATAGCACATTACATGTTCCATTACATGGTCATTAAATTGTCGTTAAGCCTTCTATGATATTATGACCTAAAAGGTTGTTAAATAGTAAAAAAGATGGATGACTAAAGTCAAAGTTTATGCTTGGGCTAAGTTTATATTGGGTATTTTATACCCACGGGTTAACGGGTATGGGTGAAGGCGGAACGTTCTAATACCCGTTTACCCATCCATTGGGTGAAGATTTTTGTCCAATAACAGACCCACGGGTAGAATATTTAGCCCACATACATACCCTAATGGAGTAAATACTCATCGGGTATCGGGTCGCGGGTACCCATTGCCATCTCTATTTCCCTCCCTTACTCTTGTGCCTTCTCTTGTGATCAACATTGTAAGGGCAAGAGGCTCCAATTTGTGGAGATTCCTCGCAAACGGGAAAAGACTACTAAGGAAGCAAACTGTGGTACTCAAAGTTGATCATTGGATCACTTGAAGGGGATTGAGTGCAATCCTTGACCGAAGGAGGTCACCACAACGTGGAGTAGGCATTGGCCGAACCACGGGATAAAAATCACTGTGTCTCGTGTCCATCTTCATTGTGATTGGTTTTCTTCTAAAGTTCAAACTTAGCAACTTGGTTTTAATCGCACTAACATTTCATAACCAAGTTTTGGCTATTTAGTATTTGATTTTATAGGATCACCTATTCACCCCCCCCCCCCCTCCCTCTAAGTGCTCTCAATTGGTATCAGAGGCGTACTCTTCATCTAAGGGACTAACCGCCCGAAGAGATTGATCCTAAGGGAAAAGGGATGGTGATCAATGACAAGGAGGAGTCCCTCTTCAACGAGCCAAGAGATGACAAGCCCATTGACTCAGGCTCGAGTCACAAGAAGAGAGACAGGAAGAAGAAGAGGCGCATCAAGAAGTTTATCTACTACGACAGTGATGCCTCCTCTTCTTCACCAAGGGATGACGACGACGACGATTCCTCATCCAAAAAGAAAACGGTTAATCAAAACTACTCCTTTGATTATTCTCGCATCCCATACAATTCAAATGCTCATTTACTCTCTATTCCACTTGGAAAACCCCCACACTTCGATGGATAAGACTACTCATTTTGGAGCCATAAAATACGTAGTCACTTGTTTTCTCTCCATCCTAGCATTTGGGAAATTGTGGAAAATGGAATGCATTTTGATAGTACTGATAACCATGTATTTATTAATGAACAAATACATAAAAATGCCCAAGCTACTACTGTTTTGCTAGCATCTCTATGCAAGGATGAATATAACAAGGTTAGCGGCTTGGACAACGCCAAACAAATATAGGACACCCTCAAGATCTCTCACGAGGGGAATGATGCCACCATGATCACCAAGATGGAACTGGTGGAAGGCGAGCTAGGGAGATTCGCGATGATAAGGGGAGAAGAGCCAACACAGACATACAACATGCTAAAGACCCTTGTCAACAAAATCCAAAGCTACGGGAGTACAAGATGGACGGATCATGACGTCGTCCGACTCATGCTCAGGTCATTTATGGTTATTGACCCCCATCTTGTAAATCTTATACGTGAAAACCCCAAGTACACCAAGATGACGCCCGAGGAAATCCTCGGAAAATTTGTAAGCAGGCGTATGATGGTGAAAGAAGCACGATACATGGACGATGCCTTGAACGGTCCACTTCCCATCTACGAGTCCTAGCCCATTGCTCTAAATGCAACCAGCAGCAAGGAGACGATACCTAGCAAGGTAGCACAAGTGGAGGCTGTCGGGCTCAATGACAATGAGATGGCACTTATCATCAAACGCTTCAAGACCGCACTGAAAGGATGCAAGGAGTACCCCAACAAGAACAAGTCAAGGGGAAAACGCTCTTGCTTCAAATGCGGTAAGACTGGTCACTTTATTGCACAATGTCCCGATAACGATAATGACTAGGCACAAGAGAAGCATGGGAAGAGGGAAAAGAAGAAAAACTACAGGAAGGCCAAGGGTGAGGCGCACATCGGGAAGGAATGGAACTCTGGCTGTTTCTCATCCGACTCCGAAGATGAAGGACTAGCTGTCTCGGCCTTCAACAAATCTTCGCTCTTCCCCAACAAATGCCATACGTGTCTTATGGCCAAGGAGAAGAAGGTACGCATTTGAGATACTCCTAAGTATTCTTCTTCTAGTAATGAGGAATCCTCTGATGATGAAGTAGATTATTCTGATTTGCTTACAGAATTAGATAGGACCAAGGTAGACAAAATAAATGAATTAATTGATGCTCTTAATGAAAAGGATAGATTGCTAGAAAAGCAAGAAGATATTTTCTATGAGGAACATGATAAGTTTGTTAATGTTCAAAAATCTCTTGCTATAGAAGTTAAGAAAAATGAAATGTTGTCTTCTAAATTGTCTACCTGTCATGGATCTATTTCTAGCTTAAAAAATTTAAATGATGATTTGAATGTCGAGCTAGAGAAAGTTAATGCAACTAGTTCATATGTAGAGCATGTAGTAATCTGCAATAGATGTAAGGATTTTGATATTGATGCTTGTAGTTGTCACACCCGGTTTTGGAAGGTAAACCGAATGCGAACCATGTACGTGCCAGGATTAGAACTCACATACACAACGATTACATGATTGGACATCATCACACAATGCTCAAAGTATATAGCGGAAAGGTACTTTAATTACATCAAGATGTCCGAGACATCCATAGAGTCTAATACATATCCATGGTGTTCAACATTAATATCAAAGTGCGGAGAAACGAAACGTAGAAGATAAGCCTACACAGGCAGCTAACTGAGGGTTGCCACTAAAATAAACTAGAACTCATCTAGTCCTGAAACTCCTCAAAGTCCTCCATGTTGCCAATATCTCCTCCTGAGCACTGAGTACAATGGGGACAACCTGGGTGAGGTGGTTTGTAAAGTAAGGGTGAGTACATCAACGTACTCAGCAAATGTCCCATTTAGCTAAAGTGGACTAGCTGTATGTGGAGTTAAGGTTAATCAGTTGCTTTTAGTTAGTCAAGTTTTATTAGTATAAGTAGAGCCAAATTTTAGTAATAAACCCAGTTATTACCCAGAAGTACTCCCTCCAAGAGGAAATACCAGAGATAAAAAATTATAACCATCATTGCTAATCATCATCATAAAAGTAATCAAAGTTCTTCTAATCAAAGAGGATCCCAAGGCTGCTCTTAACCGTGAGCAGGGCTGATATACCCGTTTCTAACACTCTGCAGAAGTCACACACTTTACCCACAAGTCGTGATTCCCATTTTGCCTGGGGTTCTAGCCTCCCCATTGATCACTACCAAGGTGACCTAGCAGGGTCTCACTATGAAGCCTTTACAAAGATTTCCCAGAGGTCATAGTCGCCCGTTAGGTTTCTCCAGTTTGATAAACACAGTACATCTCTCCAAAGGAAGGGTGACTAACAAAACCAAATCAAAGAACCTCTGCAACCAGCCTCGGCAGAGCAAATATTGTGCTCGGACCCCATTGACGGCCCTACGACGAAGCCAACTACTCCTCTAGTTCCTCTAATTAATCGGCTAAGGGTGTCCCATTCTACCCTCATGGTTACACTGTTATCCTGGGTTGTCACTCTCCAAACAGGTCCTTACGGAGAGGTACTCAGGAAACAGCCTGAGTCCCCTAAAGTAATCACAAGAACCTCATCGGGATAACATCATCGTATCATAAATAATCACATCATGTTCATTGATTAATTTAAAGCAAAGCATAAGCATAAGCTAACCATGATTAACCCAAAAGGTAAACAATGATAAGGTAAATACAGACTAGTCAATCCTTAAGTTTCAATAATGTAATGCGGGACAGTGAATTATAAAGTAAAGTAGGACATGATAGGTCTGAGGACACTTGCCTTCACCAGGTTGTTGCTCAGAGGGATCTTCGGCAACACACTCAGGAACCACGGACTGCTCGTTGTCTAAATAAAGCGATCATATATTCAATACATTGGGAAAGTACAAATGAACAGCACATCAAGCATGTACAAACATTGGAACACATCTCAAAAGGTATAGTATTAAATAAAGGAGAATGAGATCAAATTATAAAATGAACTAATCTTAATTAGGAATTGATTACTCTCTAAGTGTTTGGAACATATCTCAAAAAGGTAAAGTAGTAATTAAACAAAGAAAAAGATTAAATTATAAGATGAACTAATCCCATTTAGGAATTGATTATTCTTTAAGTGTTGTCCATAATTACATAACCTAATTCTATTCATTTTATTGAGACCTAAAAGTTAAACCAGAGATGATTTCATGTAATACATATTGTTAATCGCACAAGATTAAATATACTTTAACTTCTAAGGCTTTCCTATTATCTATTTCATTAAATGAGTAAATCAACATATACATTAATCTTATATTCTAGGTGTAAAAATGAAGTGTACAGACTATAGATGAACATAATTTATTTGGGCAGAGAATAATTTCATGAACATTTTGCAATTTGAACCACTAAATTTGGAGTTCACTTGAAAAAGATATGAAATAAACAAATTTTGAAGTTTGAAATATGAAATTAGGGCTAATTCTGTGATTAAATAAAAGCACATGGGGTTATTTAAAATAAACCAGGGGTCTGCGCGCTAAAACTCAGGACGACGGGTTGATTTTCTAAAAGCCGAGGGTCTCTTAAGTAAAACTTACACGCGATGGGGTACGGGGTGATCTCGACCATCAGATCAGAGATCAACGAGCAGGACTAGATCGCGTGGGCGCGCGCGGGCGCGACTGACAGGCGGGGACAGGGTTTCAGTGAGCCAGGGCGGGCTGACCAAGCGGGCCCAGCAGTAGGGGCGCAGGTGAGGGGGAGAGAGAAGGGCGGTCAGATCTAAATCGGAGGGCTGGGATTAGATCTGTTCAGCTAAGGTTTAAATCGCCCGATCTCGGACGGATGCCCGAGATCTAATGGCCGGGGGCCGAACCTAAACGCGGTGGCGTCGCTCGGTCCCGCGACGAGAGCTCACCGGAGACAAGAAGGGCGGCCATGGGGGGGCTCGAGTGGCTTGGGGAAGGGGTCAGACACGTTCAGCGCGACACGACGAACATGACCGTGGGCACGGAACCGACATGGGGGCGCTAGAGAACACAGACCGCAGTGAGAAAGGTTCCGCGGCGGCGCAGCTAGCTCCGGTGAGCAATTGTGCGGGCGCTGGGGCGATACTAGGCGAAATAAAGGAATAGGAAGGGTGCTCACCTCGAGTGCGAACTTCAGGACGCTTGGAGAACGACGGAGGTGAGATGGAGCTTCAGGTCGACGGTGGCAGGGCTCCGGCAGCGCAAGAAATGCTCCGGTGAGCGCGGGCCGGGCAAACCAGAGGGGGAACGAGCGAACCAGAGGGTGTCCCGAGTAGCTGACAGTGAGGCGGAACTCACCGAGGCAACAGACAGGGCGCGGACTCGATGGCGGTCGCAGAACGGACGACGGTCGACGGTGGGTGGTGGTGGAGCTCTCTGGTCGCGCGCGCAGAGCGAGAAAGAGGGCGAGAGGGTTCGACTAAGGGCAAAAGTGAGCGAGGGGAGGTGGGCAAGCAGAGCGCGGGGCTCAAAAGGGGCGGGGACGTGCAGAGGTGGCCGGGGATCGCGCGGTCGTGGGCGCGTCTACGGCGAGGGATCGTGGGCGGGAGGTTGAGGATGAGCTGACAAGTGGGGTCGGCGGGACAGAGAGAGAAGCGGGCGCGCGTGCGAGAGGACGGCGCCGACAAGCCTGGCCCATGGGGCAGCGAGAGAGAGGGGGAGAGAGGGCACGCTGGTTGGCGCCGACAGGCGGGGCCCGCCTGTCAGGCACCGGGGGGGCGCGGGCGCGGGGGCGCGCAGGCTGGGCTTAATGGGCCGACTGGGCTAAAATGGGTTTTCTATTTTCCAGGGAATTTCTAATTGCTTTTCTACTTATTTTCTCTAGGGTTTTCAATTCAAATTCAAATCAAGTTTCAAATTCAAACCCAAATCAAACATGTGCAACAATTCAAAGAATTTTTGGGGTTCAACATGATGCAACATTTCATGACTCATATGTTTTGTCAAAAATAAAATAAATAATCCCTCACTAATTAAGCTAACCCTAACCAAAAGAGAAAGAGAGAGAGGGAAACTAGAGAGAGATAGAAACTAGAGTGAGATTGTAACACCCACTTTGTAATTGCTAGATAAAGTACCAATAGAGGAAACAATTTCTCTCCTTATGTGAGTTTGATCTCTATGCGTCATCATATGTGAACACCATATTCAAAAGCAAATAATTAATAAAAGAATATATGCCATTAAAATGATGCATCATGCTGGATATTGTTTCTGTGTGTGCATTTTGTGATAAGGAATATAGTAAAAAGTCCAAAGTAGGATGGGACATCTAAATAAATCCTAGAAAAAGGAATGAAAGGAGATTTTATATGAGTAAAAATAATATAAAATAAACAAATAAATAAATAAGATATTATTTCTAAACTAAAAGTTTTAATGTGACACCTGACTCAAATATGGAGCTCAAGCAAACAAATTCAAATTTGAATTCAAATGAATTAAGAATAAAATGGAAAACAGAAAATAAAAAGAAAAAGGGAGGAGAGCTAACTGGGCCTCGGAACCCACATTTCGGCCCACTTAAGAAATTACACCGCGCCAGCCACTCCTTCATCCCGCCGGTGCCGACATGTGGGCCCCCCTGGCAAGTCTCTCCTCTCCAGCGCTATTCCCCCGCTCACCTGTTGTTTCGCTGTCACGTGGGGCCCATGCGTCAGAACTCCGTCTTCCCCGTGCTCCCACCCTCTGTAACAGATCGCGTAGTGCTCGCCGCCATATTCGGGGAAGCGTGGGCGACCCTTATCCATCCCGTGCCGGGTCCGCGGGAGATAAATTGATTCCCTCTGCGACCTTCTCCACTTCCCCGTCCACCTCGCGTCGACCCTAGCCATCCTCTATTGCAATCCGATGGCGCCGCAACATCAGACCACCACCGTGGCCGTGGACTCGCACCTACGCCGTCGCTCTTGGGTTCAATAGTGGTCTGGTGGGGTTCGCCTGTGCTGGGCGGAAGTTTTGGTGGTGCGGTGGAGTTGGAATATCAACTGTAGCACCGTCAATTCCTCACCAGAGCTGCGTCCGGTCCGCCTGCCCGCGCGACACCGTGGCCGGGCCCCTGTACTGCGCATCCTCGGTAAGAAACCCATCTCCAGTGTTTGTATTGTCCTTCGCATGGTATAGTTCGGTTCAATTTGGTGCTTTGCGACCGGTGATCGTCGATTGTCTTCCTCACCGGAGCTCGGCGGCGGTCGTGTGGGCGGCGCCACCACGGAAGTGAGAGAGTAGAGGAAGAAATCCCAGGGCCGTGCGATCTGCATTGGAGGGTCGTGATTAGATCACGGCGTACCGATTCACTCTGTGAGATCTGGACCGTAGGATTCTGATCACGCGGCGATGGGTTGATTTAGCTCACTTTGAATCCGGAGCGTAGGCTTGCGATCGGACGGTCGATGTCGGTTATCAGAGTTGCGCGAATTACAGATCTAATCCTGTGCACACGCCTTAAATCGGACGGCCGTAATAACCCCATACCCCTTCGCTGCGGCACATTTTCATAAGAGACCTCCAGCTTCCGTTAAAACAACCCGCCATCCGCGGGTGCTGTTCTCTGTGTCTGCGGATTATTACCCCCGAAGCCCCTGAGTTTTCCAGGAATTGACGCCCAATCCAGAGCCTATTTAAATCGAATAAAGGATTTGGAAAATAGATTTTTAATAGGAAAATAATTGCTAGAACTTTATAAAATCATAGAAAATTCATACTAACTCCAAATTCATCCATTCCAGTTCCTAAAATTTTGTAATTTTATTCTCTAGCACTTAGTGTCTCTGTTTTATCATGACAACAGTAAGAAATTTATT
Source organism: Zea luxurians (assembly GCA_029449295.1). Classification (NCBI taxonomy): domain Eukaryota; kingdom Viridiplantae; phylum Streptophyta; class Magnoliopsida; order Poales; family Poaceae; genus Zea; species Zea luxurians. The sequence continues at coordinate 87,499,876 of JAOPSE010000005.1, forward strand.
TATCACTTAATCCTATTTAAAGCACATAAAACCTTTGAAAATGCATAACTTGAAATCTATAACTTAGAAAATTATGATTCCAGCTCCTAGGTTTTTATTTTAATACGTAGAATATCTCTGTGTATTTTATTTACATGTTTGGTGTAATGTTAATTTCTCTATATGCACTGTGCTTGTTTGTATTGTGGCGAGTAGAAGAGCCCGTTGCTGAGGATCCTGGTGAGCAGCAGATTGAAGTAGCTGAGCAGGAGCTCATTGAAGGCAAGTTGTGCCCTTGACCACTTTTTACCCAATAATGTTATTTAATATCACATACTCATGCATAGGTTAATTTTGATGGGACCCAATAGGTCACCCTAGATTGTTTATCTCATTACCTTGTTTACCCCTGAATCACTTGGGTAGTTTGCTATTGCTTTACATGGTTTTGGGATAATCATTTATTATATCTATGTTCCAATTATTCTTGTTATTCTGTTTATGTTCATGTTGAGATCATTAATGTTAATTGGAACATAGAGCTTAACTTGAGAACCACGTGCCACCACAAGGGAGGAATGGGACCCCTTGGCTGACTAATTAGGAAAGCTAGTGGAAGACTACCTTACCCGAAAGGGGCAAGGGCAGTAGGGGGGTGGTCAGTGTAGGGAGGTCCCTGGTTGATTTTGCTGCGATGGCGGTCAGCCAGGAACCCTGCATTGGAACTTCCTATAAACTGTAGCGGGTTTTCGGAAGCTAGTGGAACTTTGTAAAGGCCTCGTAGTGTTGCCCTGCCGCGCTTCCTAGGTAGAGGTGTATGGGACTCGCGACCCCTTGGCAGATGGGTAACATGACTTGTGGGTAAAGGGTACAACCTCTGCAGAGTGTAAAACTGGTATACTAGCCGAGCTCACGGTCATGAGCGGCTCAGGACTCTCTGATGTTTAAATTATGGAACTTAAACTCAATTTTGTCATTTGCATTGCATGGGTTTGTTATTAATTTTGTTCTATTACTTTACTTATGGTTTGGTATTTACTTACACTTAGTAACTACTAATAAAATTTGGACCAACTACTTAAAAGCAATGCTCAGCCTTAACCCCTGTCATTGATTAAGCCTTACACATCACATGAACTCACACCTTTGTGAGTTTATGACCACTGGTTCCCCACAACTTGTTGAGCTATGATCATGTGTGAGCTCACCCTTGCTGTCTCACACCCCCCCACAGGAGAAGATCAGGTGGTTCAGGAGGAGCCGCCTAACACTGAGGAGTTCGATCTGATCTAGGTGGCGTTTCCCAGTCGACATTGGCGCCGACGATCCTTAGTTCGTTTTATCTTTATTACTTTATTTTGTAATAAGTCTTCCGCTATGTAATAAATACTCTGATGTTTTATGACATTTATCTCTATACACTCTGTTATTATATATGTTGTCTTCTTGGCGCATGTATGAGATGCACCCGGCTTTGTTCCTTAAAACCGGGTGTGACAGAAGTGGTATCAGAGGAATGTTGACTGTAGGACGAAACCTAGATAGAAATGGATAAACCCTCTCCTACTTACCTTACTCTGACTCATTCTATACTCGTCTCATCTTGATCTTGTCTCACCTTCTACTGTTCTACTCTGATCATTCTCACCTTTTCTACTCTAAGACAAGATGGATTTCACACCTTGGAATCCTATGACTATGATCTTTCTAAGAGATAGGGAACCTAAGACAAAATTAAAACTATTTTCTCTATTAAAAATGTTGTTTGATTGTGCTGATGCTAAATGCCTGATTTGCTTCTTTGATTGATTGAATTATAGATGGACATCTTAGTATGTACCACCATAAGGTATTAAATTAGCTAGGATATGTAAAATATTAATCTGCTTAGCTAATAATTCCCCCAAAGTAACCTGATTTGTAAATACCTGCCTTGTCTACTATTCTCTTACCATATGTATCTAACTCAGATGGTCAATACCAGGCGGGGTGGTGGAATTGATTTGCCTCCTAATCGACACACTCGAAGGATATATAGACAACCTCAGCTACAGCCAGCAGAGATGAATCCTCCTAATCCTCCACCAGGCGGAGTTGACCCACTGGTTGCTGCTCAGATGGCGGTGATGCAGCAAATGGCAGACACTATGGCTGATATGCGTGCCCAGATGCAGCAAGAACGTCAGGAGATGCGTCAGGAGAGAGAAGATATACGCCAGGAGTTGCGCCAGGAGCGAGATGAGATACGCCAGGAAAGGAGGGCGCAACAACAGCAGCTGCAACAGCAAATGCAACAGCAGCAACAGCAGCAACAAGTGCCACTGCCTCCACCACCACCACCAGTTCCACCTCGTGATAAGCACCGGGAGTTTATGAGTCATAAGCCACCTACATTCGCTAGCTCACCTGATCCACTGGACGCGGATGATTGGCTGAAGTCCGTTGAGAAGATGTTGACTATTGCACAGTGCACGGACCGGGAAAAGGTTTTATATGCTTCTGGACGTCTGACAGGTCCTGCTGCTGACTGGTGGGATTCTTATACTGCTGCCCATGATGCTGCGGATACTATTACTTGGGCAGAGTTCAGTACACAATTCAGGAACTACCATATTCCAGCTGGTATGATAAAGATCAAGAAGAAGGAATTTCTGTCGCTGAAGTAAGGAAGTATGTCAGTCAGCGAGTACCGCGACAAGTTTATTCAGTTATCCAGATATGCCCCTGAAGAAGTTGCTGAAGACGAGAGGAAGCAAGAGCATTTCATTGAAGGACTTAATGGACCACTGCAGTATGCTCTTGTGGCACACACATTTCCATCATTTCAGAGGCTGCTTGATAAGGCACTGGCTATTGAACACAAGCGTGTTCAGCTGGGAGATTTGAAGAGAAAGGCAATATCTCAAGGACAAGGAAGCAGCAGTGTTCGTCCTCGCTACAGTTCACCACAGGGTACACCGACTCGACCAGGAGGACCGCGCCCAGTTCAGCAATCACCACTGAGGACTCCACCTCCTCGACAGGCTACCCCTACTGGCACCCCGACGAAGTTTTCAGGACAGAGTCCGGGCACTCAATGTTTCAAGTGTGGGAAGATTGGTCATTATGCAAATGTCTGCCCACAGAGGATTGCTACTACCCCAGTTCAGAACAAGCAACAGACCCCTGGCAAGGGATATTCTATTGCCAAGGTTAATCAAGTCAGCATTGATGCTACTCCGGAAGGAGGGGACCTCGTAATTGGTATGTTTTATGTTAATGCAATTCCTGCAACCATATTATTTGATTCTGGTGCTACACATTCATTCATGTCTGCTAGATATGCCAACACAAATGAAATACCACTGCTAAATATGAGAAAACCCATGATAGTAATTACACCTAAAGGGCCGGTTGAGGCGAATCAAATGACACGTAGATTGACATTAACCATTATGGGTAGAGAATTTGGAGCTACTGCTATAATATTAGAGTCAAGCAGTATAGATCTGATCCTTGGTATGTCATGGCTAAGAAAGGCAAAGGCCGTTATAGCATGTGGTAGAGGTACCGTAGAACTCACTACCACTAAAGGAGAAAGGTTTCAAGTTAATATTGCAGTAACCTCCTCACCCATGCGTGCAATGTTCTTTATACCTGAGGAGTTTGTTGGTGACAACATTCGGGTGGTTAGAGATTTTCCGGATGTCTTTCCAGAGGAGTTACCAGGAATGCCACCTGATAGAGAAGTTGAGTTTGTTATTGACCTCTTACCTGGAACCGCCCCTATTTCTAAACGGCCATATAGGATGTCCGTAGAGGAGTTGAAGGAACTTAAGAAGCAGTTAACTGAGTTACAAGAGGCTGGGTACATTCGTCCGAGTTCCTCCCCTTGGGGAGCACCGGTCTTGTTTGTACAGAAGAAGGATGGATCGCAACGGATGTGTGTGGATTATAGATCTCTTAATGATGTTACGGTGAAGAACAAGTATCCGTTGCCCCGTATTGAGGATTTATTTGATCAGATGAGAGGTGCAAGAGTATTTTCGAAGATTGATCTCCGATCCGGTTACCATCAGATGAGGATTAGACCATCGGATATTCCCAAGACGGCTTTCTCGACTAGATATGGATTATATGAGTTTACTGTTATGTCGTTTGGATTAACCAATGCACCAGCTTATTTTATGAACTTAATGAACAAGGTGTTTATGGAGTATTTGGACAGATTCGTCGTGGTATTCATCGACGATATTCTTATTTATTCTCAGAGTGATAGTGATCACGAGGAACATCTGAGGTTGGTGCTACAGAAGCTACGAGATAATCAACTCTATGCCAAGTTCAGCAAGTGCGAGTTTTGGATTGGCGAGGTGCCATTTCTTGGTCATATTATTTCTAATGGAGGAATAGCAGTGGATCCTGCTAAGGTTAAGGAGATAATGGAGTGGAGAGTACCCACTACAGTTACTGAGATTCGAAGTTTCTTAGGACTTGCTGGATATTATCGGAGGTTTATCGAAGGATTTTCTAAGATTGCTAAACCTATGACTTCGCTTTTGGAGAAAGGAAGAGAATTTAAGTGGGATGAGAAGTGTCAAGATAGTTTTGATCAATTGAAGAAAAGGTTGATGTCGCCACCAGTATTGGTTATGCCAGACTTGCAGAAAGGATTTGACATTTATTGTGATGCATGTGGCCAAGGGCTTGGATGTGTGCTTATGCAAGAAGGACATGTGATTGCCTATGCATCTCGTCAGTTGAGGAAGCATGAATTGAACTACCCCACCCATGACTTAGAGCTGGCTGCCGTTGTGCATGCACTTAAGATTTGGAGACACTACATCATGGGAACTAAGTGCCAAGTATACACGGACCATAAGAGCTTGAAGTATATATTCACTCAGAAGGATCTCAATCTTAGGCAACGCCGTTGGTTAGAGCTCATTAAGGATTATGATTTGGAGATTCATTACCACCCAGGCAAGGCAAATTTGGTTGCAGATGCCTTGAGTCGCAAGGAGCATGTTCACTCAGCTATTGTTGCCCAGCTACCCGATGAGATTGTTGAGGACTTCAGGAGACTTAACCTGGGGATAGTTGCTCATACGGAAGGAGTTACTATTGATGTGGAACCTACTTTGGAACAAGAGATCCGCAAAGGACAAATTGGTGATGCTAAAATAAAAGAGATTAAGGATCTGATTACTGAAGGTCGAGTTCCGGAATTTACGGAAGATGAGCAGGGCACTATATGGTTCAAGGACAGGATGTGTGTTCCTGATATTAAAAGCCTTCGAGAGACTATATTGAAGGAGGCCCATGACTCGGATTATTCTATTCATCCTGGTAGTACCAAGATGTATCAGGATTTGAAACGGAAATATTGGTGGTATGGATTGAAAAGAGATGTGGCTGCACATGTGGCTATGTGCGATGTATGTCAAAGAGTTAAGGCTGAACATCAGAGGCCAGCTGGACTACTGCATCCACTGAAGATACCCGAGTGGAAGTGGGAAGAGATTGGTATGGATTTCATTACTGGATTGCCTCGCACCCAGAAAGGATATGATGCTATATGGGTGATTGTGGATAGATTGACTAAAGTGGCTCACTTCATTCCTGTCAAGACCACTTATAAAGGTTCTCAGCTAGCAGAGTTATATATGGCTCGGATTGTGTGTTTACATGGAGTACCAAAGAAGATCGTGTCTGATCGAGGTTCGCAGTTTACCTCAAGATTTTGGAGAAGCTTTCATGAGAACATGAGCACGAAGTTGAATTTTAGCACGGCTTATCACCCTCAGACTGATGGACAGACTGAAAGGACTAATCAAGTATTGGAAGATATGTTGAGAGCATGTGCCCTTCAGCATGGAGGAAGTTGGGATAAGAGTCTGCCTTATGCTGAGTTCTCGTATAATAATAGTTACCAGGCCAGTCTGAAGATGTCACCTTTTGAAGCTTTATATGGGAGGAAGTGCAGGACTCCTCTATATTGGGATCAGACTGGAGAGAGACAGTTCTTTGGGCCTGAATTGATTCAAGAAGCAGAAGAACAAGTTCGTATAATTCGAGAGAATTTGAGGGTGGCTCAAACCAGGCAAAAGAGCTACGCTGATAATAGAAGAAGACCACTGGAATTCGAAGAAGGAGATTATGTGTATCTCAAGGTGTCACCACTTCGTGGAATGAGGAGATTCAAGGTTAAGGGCAAATTGTCCCCTCGCTATATTGGACCATTTTTGATCTTTAGAAGAGTTGGGGAGATGGCATACCAACTGGAGTTACCGGATAGTCTATCTGATGTGCATAATGTGTTCCACGTGTCTCAACTTAAGAAGTGTCTCCGTGTTCCCGAGGAACAGTTACCGATGGAAGAGCTCAGTGTTCAGGGTGATTTGACTTACACGGAATACCCGATTAAGATTTTGGATACTTTGACCCGAGTTACAAGAAATAAGGTGATAAAGATGTGTAAAGTGCAATGGAGTCACCACGGTGAAGATGAAGCAACTTGGGAAAGAGAAGAAGAGCTTCGCATAGATTTTCCCCACCTTTTCCCTCGTTCTTCCTAAATCTCGAGGGCGAGATTATTTTTAAGGGGGGTAGGATTTGTAACACCCACTTTGTAATTGCTAGATAAAGTACCAATAGAGGAAACAATTTCTCTCCTTATGTGAGTTTGATCTCTATGCGTCATCATATGTGAACACCATATTCAAAAGCAAATAATTAATAAAAGAATATATGCCATTAAAATGATGCATCATGCTGGATATTGTTTCTGTGTGTGCATTTTGTGATAAGGAATATAGTAAAAAGTCCAAAGTAGGATGGGACATCTAAATAAATCCTAGAAAAAGGAATGAAAGGAGATTTTATATGAGTAAAAATAATATAAAATAAACAAATAAATAAATAAGATATTATTTCTAAACTAAAAGTTTTAATGTGACACCTGACTCAAATATGGAGCTCAAGCAAACAAATTCAAATTTGAATTCAAATGAATTAAGAATAAAATGGAAAACAGAAAATAAAAAGAAAAAGGGAGGAGAGCTAACTGGGCCTCGGAACCCACATTTCGGCCCACTTAAGAAATTACACCGCGCCAGCCACTCCTTCATCCCGCCGGTGCCGACATGTGGGCCCCCCTGGCAAGTCTCTCCTCTCCAGCGCTATTCCCCCGCTCACCTGTTGTTTCGCTGTCACGTGGGGCCCATGCGTCAGAACTCCGTCTTCCCCGTGCTCCCACCCTCTGTAACAGATCGCGTAGTGCTCGCCGCCATATTCGGGGAAGCGTGGGCGACCCTTATCCATCCCGTGCCGGGTCCGCGGGAGATAAATTGATTCCCTCTGCGACCTTCTCCACTTCCCCGTCCACCTCGCGTCGACCCTAGCCATCCTCTATTGCAATCCGACGGCGCCGCAACATCAGACCACCGCCGTGGCCGTGGACTCGCACCTACGCCGCCGCTCTTGGGTTCAATAGTGGTCTGGTGGGGTTCGCCTGTGCTGGGCGGAAGTTTTGGTGGTGCGGTGGAGTTGGAATATCAACTGTAGCACCGTCAATTCCTCACCAGAGCTGCGTCCGGTCCGCCTGCCCGCGCGACACCGTGGCCGGGCCCCTGTACTGCGCATCCTCGGTAAGAAACCCATCTCCAGTGTTTGTATTGTCCTTCGCATGGTATAGTTCGGTTCAATTTGGTGCTTTGCGACCGGTGATCGTCGATTGTCTTCCTCACCAGAGCTCGGCGGCGGTCGTGTGGGCGGCGCCACCACGGAAGTGAGAGAGTAGAGGAAGAAATCCCAGGGCCGTGCGATCTGCATTGGAGGGTCGTGATTAGATCACGGCGTACCGATTCACTCTGTGAGATCTGGACCGTAGGATTCTGATCACGCGGCGATGGGTTGATTTAGCTCACTTTGAATCCGGAGCGTAGGCTTGCGATCGGACGGTCGATGTCGGTTATCAGAGTTGCGCGAATTACAGATCTAATCCTGTGCACACGCCTTAAATCGGACGGCCGTAATAACCCCATACCCCTTCGCTGCGGCACATTTTCATAAGAGACCTCCAGCTTCCGTTAAAACAACCCGCCATCCGCGGGTGCTGTTCTCTGTGTCTGCGGATTATTACCCCCGAAGCCCCTGAGTTTTCCAGGAATTGACGCCCAATCCAGAGCCTATTTAAATCGAATAAAGGATTTGGAAAATAGATTTTTAATAGGAAAATAATTGCTAGAACTTTATAAATTCATAGAAAATTCATACTAACTCCAAATTCATCCATTCCAGTTCCTAAAATTTTGTAATTTTATTCTCTAGCACTTAGTGTCTCTGTTTTATCATGACAACAGTAAGAAATTTATTTATCACTTAATCCTATTTAAAGCACATAAAACCTTTGAAAATGCATAACTTGAAATCTATAACTTAGAAAATTATGATTCCAGCTCCTAGGTTTTTATTTTAATACGTAGAATATCTCTGTGTATTTTATTTACATGTTTGGTGTAATGTTAATTTCTCTATATGCACTGTGCTTGTTTGTATTGTGGCGAGTAGAAGAGCCCGTTGCTGAGGATCCTGGTGAGCAGCAGATTGAAGTAGCTGAGCAGGAGCTCATTGAAGGCAAGTTGTGCCCTTGACCACTTTTTACCCAATAATGTTCTTTAATATCACATACTCATGCATAGGTTAATTTTGATGGGACCCAATAGGTCACCCTAGATTGTTTATCTCATTACCTTGTTTACCCCTGAATCACTTGGGTAGTTTGCTATTGCTTTACATGGTTTTGGGATAATCATTTATTATATCTATGTTCCAATTATTCTTGTTATTCTGTTTATGTTCATGTTGAGATCATTAATGTTAATTGGAACATAGAGCTTAACTTGAGAACCACGTGCCACCACAAGGGAGGAATGGGACCCCTTGGCTGACTAATTAGGAAAGCTAGTGGAAGACTACCTTACCCGAAAGGGGCAAGGGCAGTAGGGGGGTGGTCAGTGTAGGGAGGTCCCTGGTTGATTTTGCTGCGATGGCGGTCAGCCAGGAACCCTGCATTGGAACTTCCTATAAACTGTAGCGGGTTTTCGGAAGCTAGTGGAACTTTGTAAAGGCCTCGTAGTGTTGCCCTGCCGCGCTTCCTAGGTAGAGGTGTATGGGACTCGCGACCCCTTGGCAGATGGGTAACATGACTTGTGGGTAAAGGGTACAACCTCTGCAGAGTGTAAAACTGGTATACTAGCCGAGCTCACGGTCATGAGCGGCTCAGGACTCTCTGATGTTTAAATTATGGAACTTAAACTCAATTTTGTCATTTGCATTGCATGGGTTTGTTATTAATTTTGTTCTATTACTTTACTTATGGTTTGGTATTTACTTACACTTAGTAACTACTAATAAAATTTGGACCAACTACTTAAAAGCAATGCTCAGCCTTAACCCCTGTCATTGATTAAGCCTTACACATCACATGAACTCACACCTTTGTGAGTTTATGACCACTGGTTCCCCACAACTTGTTGAGCTATGATCATGTGTGAGCTCACCCTTGCTGTCTCACACCCCCCCACAGGAGAAGATCAGGTGGTTCAGGAGGAGCCGCCTAACACTGAGGAGTTCGATCTGATCTAGGTGGCGTTTCCCAGTCGACATTGGCGCCGACGATCCTTAGTTCGTTTTATCTTTATTACTTTATTTTGTAATAAGTCTTCCGCTATGTAATAAATACTCTGATGTTTTATGACATTTATCTCTATACACTCTGTTATTATATATGTTGTCTTCTTGGCGCATGTATGAGATGCACCCGGCTTTGTTCCTTAAAACCGGGTGTGACAGAGATAGAGAAGAGTAACACCTGAATTTGGATGATAATAAGAAAGAAATTTTATACCCCCAAATTCAGGGTGTTACAGTAGTAAACATGCTTCTACTATTGTCAAGTTAAACAATGATGTTGCAAGTCTTGATGCTCAACTTAAGACTTGCAAAGATAGTTATGAGAAACTAAAATTTGCTAGGGATGCCTACACTATTGGTAGACACCCCTCAATTAAGGATGGACTTGGTTTTCAAAAGGAAACCAAGAACTTAACAAGCCAAAGGACTTCCGGTCTCAACAGGAAGAAAGGGAAGACCCCTATGGCTAGTAGCTCATATTCTTCACATGATCAAAAGAACCATGCTTATCTTTGTGCTCATGTCAAGAAAGTTTCTCATCATGATAAATGTTATAATCATGCTACTTTACCTACTTATCATGATTCACATGCTATGTTTGCATCGAGCTCCACACATGTTCATGATAGGAGTAGGCTTAGGCGCAATCATACTATTTCTCATGCACCTAGGAAAGCTAACACTGGTCCAACTGCTATGTATCAAACGTGTAATACTTCTTTTGTACTTTCATGCAAAAATGCTAAAGTAGTTGCTAGAAAATTGGGATCTAAATGCAAGGGAGACAAGACTTGCATTTGGGTTCCAAAAGTTATTGTAACTAACCTTATAGGACCCAACAAGAGTTGGGTACCTAAAACCCAAGCTTAATTACCTTGCAGGTTTATGCATCCGAGGGCTCAAGCTGGATTATCGACAGCGGATGCACAAACCACATGACGAGGGAGAAGAAAATATTCACCTCCTATGTCAAGAACAGGGATTCCAAGGATACTATTATCTTTGGAGATGGGAACCAAGGCAAGGTCAAAGGATTGGACAAGATAGCCATCACAACCGAGCACTCAATATCAAATGTGTTTTTAGTAGAGTCACTCGAGTATAATTTATTCTTTGTAAGTCAATTGTGTCATATGGGCTACAATTGTTTATTTACAAATATTGATGTATCTGTCTTTAGAAGGAGTGATGGTTCATTAGCTTTTAAGGGTGTATTAGATGGCAAGCCCTATTTAGTTGATTTCTCAAAGGAGAATGCCGATCTAGATGCATGCTTAATCGCTAAGACTAGTATGGACTGGCTTTGGCATCTCCGTCTAGCACATGTTGGGATGAAGAACCTTCATAAACTTCTAAAGGGAGATCATGTGTTAGGACTAACCGATGTCTGTTTTGAGAAAGATAGACCTTGTGCAGCATGCCAAGCAGGGAAACAGGTGGGAAGCACTCATCACAGCAAGAATGTGATGACGACATTAAGACCACTGGAACTCCTACACATGGATCTCTTCGGCCCCGTTGCCTATCTTAGCATCGGGGGAAGTAAGTATGGTCTTGTTATAGTTGATGATTTTTCCCGCTTCACTTGGGTATTCTTTTTGCAGGACGAATCCAAAACCCAAGGAACCCTAAAACACTTCTTAAGGAGAGCTCAAAATGAATTTGTGCTAAAGGTGAAGAAGATAAGAAGCGACAATGGGTCTGAGTTCAAGAATCTATAGGTTGAAGAATATCTTGAGGAGGAAGGAATCAAGCATGAGTTCTCCGCTCCCTACACACCACAGCAAAATGGTGTGGTAGAGAGGAAGAACAGGACGCTAATCGACATGGCGAGAACGATGCTTGGAGAGTACAAGACGCCTGAGCGGTTTTGGTCGGAAGCTATGAACACAGCCTGCCATGCCATAAAATGGCTCTATCTGCACCGTCTCCTCAAGAAGACCTCCTACGAACTCCTAACTGGTAACAAACCCAATGTTTCTTATTTCCGTGTATTTGGGAGCAAATGCTACATTCTGGTGAAGAAAGGTAGACATTCAAAATTTGCTCCTAAGGCCGCATAAGGGTTTTTACTAGGATATGACTCAAATACAAAGGTGTATAGGGTCTTCAACAAATCATCAGTATTAGTTGAAGTCTCTAGCGACGTTGTATTTGATGAGACTAATGGCTCTCCAAGAGAGCAAGTTGATCTTGATGATGTAGACGAAGATGAAGTTCCGACGGCCGCGATGAGAACAATGGCGATAGGTGATGTGCGACCTCAGGAACTACAAGAACAAGATCAACCGTCTTCCTCTATGATGGTGCATCCCCCAACCCAAGACGATGAACAGGTACCTCAAGAAGAAGGGCAGGATCAAGGGGGAGCACAGGAATAACAGGTTATGGAGGAAGAAGCACCACGGGCCCATCCAACTTAAATCTGAATGACGATCTAAAGAAATCACCCTATGGATCAGATTCTGGGTGACATCAGCAAGGGAGTAACTACTTGCTCACGATTAGCTAATTTTTGTGAGCATTACTCGTCTGTTTCTTCTATTGAGCCTTTTAGGGTAGAAGAAGCCTTGCAGGATCTAGATTGGGTGTTGGCCATGCAGGAAGAGCTCAACAACTTCAAAAGAAATGAAGTGTGGAGCCTGGTGCCATGTCCAAAGAAAAACGTTGTGGGAACTAAATGGGTGTTCTGCAACAAGCAAAACAAACACGGAGTGGTGACAAGGAACAAGGCTCGACTTGTGGCAAAAGGTTATGCCCAAGTCGCAGGTTTGGATTTTGAGGAGACTTTTGCTCCTGTGGCTAGGTTAGAATCAATTCAGATTTTATTAGCCTATGCTGCTCGTCATTCTTTTAAGCTATTCCAAATAGACGTGAAAAGCACTTTCCTCAATGGGCCAATCAAGGAGGAGGCATACGTGGAACAACCCCCTGGCTTTGAGGATGACAGGTATCCCGACCATGTCTACAAGCTCTCTAAGGCGCTCTATGGACTTAAGCAAGCCCCAAGAGCATGGTATGAATGCCTTGGAGATTTTCTCATTTCTAATGCTTTCAAGGTTGGGAAAGCTGATCCGACTCTTTTCACTAAGACTTTTAACGATGTTCTTTTTGTATGCCAAATATATGTCGATGACATTATATTTGGTTCTACTAATCAAAAGTCTTGTGAGGAGTTTAGCAGGGTGATGATGCAAAAGTTCGAAATGTCAATGATGGGCGAGCTGAATTACTTTCTTAGCTTTCAAGTGAAGCAACTCAAGGAAGGCACCTTCATCTCCCAAACGAAGTATACTCAAGATCTTCTCAATAGGTTTGGGATGAAGGATGCTAAGCCCGCAAAGATACCAATGGGAACTGACGGACATCTAGACCTCAACAAAGGAGGTAAGTCCATTGATCAAAAGGCATACCGGTCAATGATAGGTTTATTACTTTATCTTTGTGCTAGTAGACCAGATATAATGCTAAGTGTATGCATGTGTGCTAGATTTCAATCCGACCCCAAGGAGTGTCACCTTGTGGCAGTTAAGCGATTTCTTAGATATTTGGTTTCTACACCTTGCTTCGGGATTTGGTATACAGAGGGGTCTACCTTTGACCTAATCGGATACTCAGACTCCGATTATGCCGGGTGTAAGGTTGATAGGAAGAGCGCATCAGGGACGTGCCAGTTTCTGGGAAGGTCCCTGGTGTCTTGGAGCTCAAAGAAACAAACATCTGTTGCCCTATCCATCGCTGAGGCCGAGTATGTTGCCGCAGGACAGTGTTGCGCGCAACTGCATTGGATGAGGCAAACCCTCCGGGACTTTGGCTACAATCTGAGCAAAGTCCCACTCCTATGTGACAATGAGAGTGCAATCCGCCTGGCAGATAATCCTGTTGAACACAGCCGCACTAAGCACATAGACATCCAGCATCACTTCCTGAGAGACCACCAGCAAAGGGGAGATATCGATATTTACCATATTAGCACCGAGAACCAGCTAGCCGATATCTTCACCAAGCCTTTAGATGAGAAAATGTTTTGCAGGTTGCGTAGTGAGCTAAATGTCTTAGATTCACGTAACTTAGATTGATCTATAGCATACATGTATTCTATGCCTTTGATCATGTTACTTTAAGCTTTACTATCTTTAATTGCTTATATATGGTGCTCAAGTTGTACTAGTCATCCCCGGACCTCACAAATCCCTTTGCAAATGATGCACATGTTTAGGGGGAGATGAGCTACAACTTGACTCCTTTAAGACTAACGTGTTTGCTTAAGTATTCTTGAAATAGTCTCAAATGGATCTTGAAAGGGAAAGTGAATTAGGACAAAGAAAGAGCTTCCACTGCATTCTGATAAATGTATTTTGTCCTAAGTTCGTTCTTATACTCTTGTTGAGGGTATGCTTCGTCGCTGAAGGTCCTGTGAGAAGAAACACCTTTGGAAGGCCAAAATAGGAACAATGCCGAAGCTACCAGTCAGGGAGCTTCGTAGTATATTTCAAAATGTACCGACTTAAAGATGAGATGACCAATCGGCCCATGATAAACTGTGTAATAATTGTAATCATTTGTAGAGGACATGAATGTAAATTCACACAGGCTGCGCCTTGTGCCTATAAATAGGTGAACAGTACCCTCGTACTGTTCATGTTTTCGCATCTCATTTGTATCTTCGTTTTCTGTCAAGCTCAAGGTACAAATGTAGTTTAATATAACTTTCATACATTCATGATTATTTAACAATAAATGTTCATATTTCAATACCATGTAATTATTTATGTTGTTGTCTTATGTTTTATAACCTTCATCCTCTGATTACACATGTCGTGTTTATGAAGGTATGTCCTTCATAACCTTTGTCCGAAGATCATTATATCCTAAGGGAAATAATGCTTCGAAGGACGAAGGACATTAACATTTAACATTTTTTGTGTTGCTTTGTTAATTCATAGCATTTGAGAACAAGTCCCCAACAACTCTCATTGCCTTTTTGCTCTTATTTGACATTTTGGTGAGGCAATGGGGTTTAAAGGGCCAAAAGTTATCACGTTTTGGTGCTTAATGCCAAAGGGGGAGAAATTAAGGCCAAAGCAAATGGATTAGCCAACCACTTGTGAATTTTGAAAATTGTAGAGTTAGAATTTGTATTTCGTCCAAAATCATTTTATTGCAAAATTTGGTCTCTTATGGGGGAGAATTTTGATTATAGGAAAAAGGGGAGTTTTTGGCACTTGATCAATTTCACTCTTGAAATATCTCTCTATTTGCCCAAACAAGTGTGTTTGAATTAGAGATATGGAAAAGAATTTGTTTTGCGAAAATAAACCAAGTAGTGGCAAAAGTTGTCCAAATATGCCAAATACCGAGTAAGAAAATTTGGTCTTCAAATTTGCACTTTTGAGAATAATGTTGCACTTCTGGTTGCTTTTTAATATGTTGGCATAAATCACAAAAAGGGGGAGATTGAAAGGAAAATAAGCCCTTAGGCCATTTCTATAAATGTTTTGGTGATTAGATGCCCAACACATGATTTTAGTTAATATGTTGAAAGTCGCCTAGAGGGGGGGGGGGGGTGAATAGGGCGAAACTGAAATTTACAAAGTTAATCACAACTTCAAGCCGGGTTAGCGTTAGAAATATAATGTGAGTCCGAGAGAGGGCGTAAAAACAAATCGCAAGCGAATAAAGGAGTGAGACACAAGGATTTGTTTTACCGAGGTTCGGTTCTCTCAAACCTACTCCCCGTTGAGGTGGTCACAAAGACCGGGTCTCTTTCAACCCTTTCCCTCTCTCAAACGGTCCCTCCGACCGAGTGAGCTTCTCTTTTCAATCAAATGGGAACCAAACTTCCCCGCAAGGACCACCACACAATTGGTGTCTCTTGCCTCGATTACAATTGAGTTGTTCGCAAGAAAGAATGAAAGAAGGAAGCAATCCAAGCGCAAGAGCTCAAAAGAACACAACAAATCTCTCTCACTAATCACTAAAGCTTTGTGTGGAATTGGAGAGGATTTGATCACTTTGGTGTGTCTAGAATTGAATGCTAGAGCTCTTGTAAGTAGTTAGAAGGTGGAAAACTTAGATGCCTTGAATGTGGGGGTGGTTGGGGTATTTATAGCCCCAACCACCAAACTTGACCGTTGGTGGAGGCTTCTGTCGCATGGCGCACCGGACAGTCCGGTGCGCCACCGGACACTGTCCGGTGCGCCACCGGACACTGTCCGGTGCGCCAGCCACGTCACCTAGCCGAAGGGTTCCGACTGTTGGAGCTCTGACCTGTGGGCCCGCCTGGCTGTCCGGTGGTGCACCAGACAGGCCCTGTAGGCTGTCCGATGTGCCACCCGCGCGTGCCCTGCTCCTCTGCGCGCGCTGGCGCGCATTTAATGCGTTGCAGTCGACCGTTGCGCGCGAACTAGCCGTTGCTCGGCTGTCACACCGGACAGTCCGGTGTGCACCGGACACTGTCCGGTGACTCACCGGACAGTCCGGTGAATTATAGCGGAGCGGATTCCCGAAGCTGGCGAGTTCAGAGTTGCTCTCCCCTGGAGCACCGGACACTGTCCGGTGGTACACCGGACAGTCCGGTGAATTATACCGAAGCGCCTCTGAGATTTCCCGAAGGTGAAGAGTTCAGCTTGGAGTCCGGTGGTGCACCGGACACTGTCCGGTGGCACACCGGACAGTCCGGTGCGCCAGACCAGGGTGCCTTCGGTTGTCCCTTTGCTCTTTTGTTTGAACCCTTTTTCTTGGTCTTTTTATTGGCTTATTGTGAACCTTTGGCACCTGTAGAACTTATAAACTAGAGCAAACTAGTTAGTCCAATTATTTGTGTTGGGCAATTCAACCACCAAAATCAATTAGGAAATAGGTGTAAGCCTAATTCCCTTTCAATCTCCCCCTTTTTGGTGATTGATGCCAACACAAACCAAAGCAAATATAGAAGTGCATAATTTGAACTAGTTTGCAAAATGCAAGTGCAAAGGTTACTTAGAATTGAGCCAATAAATATTACTTACTAGGTATGCATGGATTGTTTCTTTATTTTTAACATTTTGGACCACGCTTGCACCACATGTTTTGTTTTTGCAAATTCTTTTTGTAAATCCTTTTCAAAGTCCTTTTGCAAATAGTCAAAGTTAAATGAATAAGATTTTGTGAAGCATTTTCAAGATTTGAAATTTTCTCCCCTTGTTTCAAATGCTTTTCCTTTGACTAAACAAAACTTCCCTTCAATAAAATTCTCCTCTTAGTGTTCAAGAGGGTTTTAAGATACCAATTTTTGAAGTTTCTACTTTCTCCCCTTTAGAACACAATGAGATATCAATTTGAAACTCATAAGTTTTAAAATTTGGTGGTGGTGCGGTCCTTTTGCTTTGGGCTAATACTCTTTCCCCCTTTGGCATGAATCGCCAAAAACGGATGCTTGAGTGAAATATAAGCCCTTTAACTACTTTCTCCCCCTTTGGTAAATAACATATGAGTGAAGATTATACCAAAGATGGAGAGTTGCTCGGAGCGACGGCGAAGGATGAGTTGTGGAGTGGAAGCCTTTGTATTCGCCGAAGACTCCAATTCCCTTTCAATATACCTATGACTTGGTTTGAAATACACTTGAAAACACATTAGTCATAGCATATAAAAGAGATATGATCAAAGGTATATTTATGAGCTACGTGTGCAAGACATCAAAAGAAATTTCTAGAATCAAGAATATTTAGCTCATGCCTAAGTTTGGTAAAAGAGTGTTCATCTAGTGGTTTGGTAAAGATATCGGCTAATTGATCTTTAGTGTTAATACATGCAATCTCGATATCCCCCTTTTGTTGGTGATCCCTAAGAAAATGATACCGAATGGCTATGTGTTTAGTGCGGCTATGCTCAACGGGATTATCTGCCATGCGGATTGCACTCTCATTATCACATAGAAGAGGAACTTTGGTTAATTTGTAACCATAGTCCCTAAGGGTTTGCCTCATCCAAAGTAGTTGCGCGCAACAATGGCCTACGGCAATGTATTCGGCTTCGGCGGTTGAAAGAGCCACAAAATTTTGCTTCTTTGAAGCCCAAGACACCAAGGACCTTCCCAAGAACTGGCAAGTCCCCGATGTGCTCTTTCTATTGATTTTGCACCCTGCCCAATCGGCATCGGAATAACCAATTAAATCAAATGTGGATCCCCGAGGGTACCAAAGCCCAAACTTAGGAGTATAAGCCAAATATCTCAAGTTTCGTTTTACGGCCGTAAGGTGAGCTTCCTTAGGGTCGGCTTGGAATCTTGCACACATGCATACGGAAAGCATAATGTCCGGTCGAGATGCACATAAATAGAGTAATGAACCTATCATCAACCGATATACCTTTTGATCTACAGATTTACCTTCCGTGTCGAGGTCAAGATGCCCATTGGTTCCCATGGGTGTCTTGATGGGCTTGGCATCCTTCATCCCAAACTTGTTTAGAATGTCTTGAGTATACTTCGTTTGGCTAATGAAGGTGCCCTCTTGGAGTTGCTTCACTTGAAATCCTAAGAAATACTTCAACTCCCCCATCATTGACATCTCGAATTTCTGTGTCATGATCCTACTAAATTCTTCACATGTAGATTCGTTAGTAGACCCAAATATAATATCATCAACATAAATTTGGCATACAAACAAATCATTGTCAAGAGTTTTAGTGAATAGAGTAGGATCGGCCTTTCCGACTTTGAAGCCATTAGCAATAAGGAAATCTCTTAGGCATTCATACCATGCTCTTGGGGCTTGCTTGAGCCCATAAAGCGTGTTAGAGAGCCTATAGACATGGTTAGGGTACTCACTATCTTCAAAGCCGAGAGGTTGCTCAACATAGACTTCTTCCTTGATTGGTCCGTTGAGGAAGGCACTCTTCACGTCCATTTGATAAAGCTTGAAGCCATGGTAAGTAGCATAGGCTAATAATATACAAATTGACTCAAGCCTAGCTACAGGTGCATAGGTTTCACCAAAATCCAAACCTTCGACTTGGGAGTATCCCTTGGCCACAAGTCAAGCTTTGTTCCTTGTCACCACACCATGCTCGTCTTGCTTGTTGCGGAAGACCCATTTGGTTCCTACAACATTTTGGTTAGGACGTGGAACTAAATGCCATACCTCGTTCCTAGTGAAATTGTTGAGCTCCTCTTGCATCGCCATCACCCAATCCGAATCTTGGAGTGCTTCTTCTATCCTGTGTGGCTCAATAGAGGAAACAAAAGAGTAATGCTCGCAAAAATGTGCAACACGAGATCTAGTGGTTACCCCCTTATGAATGTCGCCGAGGATGGTGTCGACGGGGTGATCTTGTTGGATTGCTTGGTGGACTCTTGGGTGTGGCGATCTTGGTTCTTCATCCTCCTTGTCTTGATCATTTATATCTCCCCCTTGATCATTGTCGTCATCTTGAGGTGGCTCATCATTTTGATTTTCTCCTTCATCAACTTGAGCCTCATCCTCGTTTTGAGTTGGTGGAGATGCTTGCGTGGAGGAGGATGGATGATCTTGTGCATGTGGTGGCTCTTCGGATTCCTTAGGACACACATCCCCAATAGACATGTTCCTTAGCGCGATGCACGGAGCCTCTTCATTACCTATCTCATCAAGATCAACTTGCTCTACTTGAGAGCCGTTAGTTTCATCAAACACAACGTCACAAGAAACTTCAACTAGTCCCGTGGACTTGTTAAAGACTCTATATGCCCTTGTGTTTGAATCATATCCTAGTAAAAAGCCTTCTACTGTCTTAGGAGCAAATTTAGATTTTCTACCTCTTTTAATAAGAATAAAGCATTTGCTACCAAAGACTCTAAAATATGAAATGTTGGGCTTTTTACCGGTTAGGAGTTCGTATGATGTCTTCTTGAGGATTCGGTGTAGATATAATCGGTTGATGGCGTAGCAAGCGGTGTTAACCGCCTCGGCCCAAAACCGATCCGGCGTCTTGTACTCATCAAGCATGGTTCTTGCCATGTCTAATAGAGTTCAATTCTTCCTCTCCACTACACCATTTTGTTGTGGCGTGTAGGGAGAAGAGAACTCATGCTTGATGCCCTCCTCCTCAAGGAAGCCTTCAATTTGTGAATTCTTGAACTCCGTCCCATTATCGCTTCTAATTTTCTTGATCCTTAAGCCGAACTCATTTTGAGCCCGTCTCAAGAATCCCTTTAAAGTCTCTTGGGTTTGAGATTTTTCCTATAAAAAGAACACCCAAGTGAAGCGAGAATAATCATCCACAATAACTAGACAGTACTTACTCCCGCCGATGCTTATGTAAGCAATCGGGCCGAATAGATCCATGTGTAGGAGCTCCAGTGGCCTGTCAGTTGTCATGATGTTCTTATGTGGATGATGAACACCAACTTGCTTCCCAGCTTGACATGCGCTACAAATCCTGTCTTTCTCAAAATGAACATTTATTAATCCTAAAACGTGCTCTCCCTTTAGAAGCTTGTGAAGATTCTTCATTCCAACATGGGCTAGTCGGCGGTGCCAGAGCCAACCCATGTTAGTCTTAGCAATTAAGCAAGTGTCGAGTTCAGCTCTATCAAAATCTACCAAGTATAGCTGACCCTCTAACACTCCCTTAAATGCTATTGAATCATCACTTCTTCTAAAGACAGTGACACCTACATCAGTAAAAAGACAGTTGTAGCCCATTTGACATAATTGAGATATGGAAAGCAAATTGTAATCTAATGAATCAACAAGAAAAACATTGGAAATGGAATGGTCAGGAGATATAGCTATTTTACCCAAACCTTTGACCAAACCTTGGTTTCCATCCCTGAATGTGATAGCTCGTTGGGGATCTTGGTTTTTCTCGTAGGAGGAGAACATCTTCTTCTCCCCTCTCATGTGGTTTGTGCACCCGCTATCGATGATCCAACTTGTGCCCCCAGATGCATAAACCTACAAAACAAATTTAGTTCTTGACTTTAGGTACCCAAACGGTTTTGGGTCCTTTGGCATTACACACAAGAACTTTGGGTACCCAAACACAAGTCTTGGAGCCCTTGTGTTTGCCCCCAACAAACTTGGCAACTACCTTACCGGATTTGTTAGTCAAAACATAAGATGCATCAAGAGTTTTAAATGAAATGTCATGACCATTTGATGCATTAGGAGTTTTCTTCTTAGGCAGCTTAGCACGGGTTGGTTGCCTAGAGCTAGATGTCTCACCCTTATACATAAAAGCATGATTAGGGCCAGAGTGAGACTTCCTAGAGTGAATTCTCCTAATCTTGCTCTCGGGATAACCGGCAGGGTACAAAATGTAACCCTCGTTATCCTGAGGCATGGGAGCCTTGCCCTTAACAAAGTTAGACAATTTATTAGGAGGGGCATTAAGTTTGACATTGTCTCTCTTTTGGAAGCCAATGCCATCCTTGATGCCAGGGCGTCTCCCACTATAAAGCATACTACAAGCAAATTTAAATTTTTCATTTTCAAGTTCATGCTCGGCAATTTTAGCATCTAATTTTGCTATATGATCATTTTGTTGTTTAATTAAAGCCACATGATCATGAATAGCATCAATATCAATATCTCTACATCTAGTGCAAATGGAAACATGCTCAACAGTAGATGTAGAGGGTTTGCAAGATTTTAATTCTACAATCTTAGCATGTAATATATCATTTTCACTTCTAAGATTGGAAATAGTAACATTGCAAACATCAAAATCTTTAGCCTTAGCAATTAATTTTTCATTTTCATTTCTAAGGCTAGCAAGAGAATCATTCAATTTTTCAATCTTAGTAAGCAAATTAGCATTATCATCTCTAAGATTGGAAATTGAATCATCACAAACATTAGAATCAACCTTAGCAATTAATCTAGCATTTTCACTTCTAAGGTGGCAATCAAATCATGGCATGTGCTTAGCTCACTAGTTAATTTCTCACATTTTTCAACTTCGAGAGCATAAGCATTTTTGACCTTAACATGCTTTTTGTTTTCCTTGATTAGGAAGTCCTCTTGGGAGTCCAAGAGTTCATCCTTCTCATGGATGGCACTAATTTGTTCATTTAGTTTTTCTTTTTGTTGCATGTTTAGGTTGGCAAAAAGGGTACGCAAATTATCCTCCTCATCACTAGCATTATCATCACTAGAGGACTCATATTTAGTGGAGGATTTGGATTTAACCTTCTTCTTTTTGCCGTCTTTTGCCATGAGGCACTTGTGGCCGATGTTGGGGAAGAGAAGTCCCTTGTTGACGGCGATGTTGGCGGCGTCCTCGTCGGAGGAGGAGTCGGTGGAGCTCTCGTCGGAGTCCCACTCCCGGCAAACATGGGCATCGCCGCCCTTCTTTTTGTAGTACCTCTTCTTTTCCTTTCTTCTCCCCTTCTTGTCGTCGCCCCTGTCACTGTCACTAGAAATAGGACATTTGGCAATAAAGTGACCGGGCTTACCACACTTGTAGCAAACCTTATTGGAGCGGGGCTTGTAATCCTTCCCCCTCCTTTGCTTGAGGATTTGGCGGAAACTCTTGATGATGAGTGCCATTTCCTCGTTGTCGAGCTTGGAGGCGTCGATGGGTTGTCTACTTGATGTAGACTCCTCCTTCTTTTCCTCCGTCGCCTTGAATGCCACCTGTTGTGCTTCGGGCATTGAGGAGGTGCCTTGCTCGATGATTTTCTTTGAGCCTTTAATCATTAGCTCAAAGCTTACAAATTTTCCTATAACCTCCTCGGGAGACATTAGCTTGTATCTAGGATCACCTCGAATTAATTGAACTTGCGTAGGGTTAAGAAAAACGAGGGATCTAAGAATAACCTTGACCATCTCATGGTCATCCCATTTTTCGCTCCCGAGGTTGCGCACTTGGTTCACCAAGGTCTTCAAGCGGTTGTACATAGCTTGTGGATCTTCCCCTTGGTGAAGCATGAAGCGACCGAGCTCCCCCTCGATCGTCTCCCGCTTGGTGATCTTTGTCACCTCGTCTCCTTCATGCGCGGTCTTGAGTACGTCCCAAATTTCCTTCGCACTCTTTAACCCTTGCACCTTATTATACTCCTCTCGACTTAGAGAGGCGAGGAGTATAGTGGTGGCTTGGGAGTTAAAGTGGTGGATTTGGGCCACTTCGTCCGAGTCGTAGTCTTCATCCCCTATGGATGGTACCTGTACACCAAACTCAACAACATTCCAAATGCTTGTGTGGAGTGAGGTTAGATGATGCCTCATTTTATCACTCCACATGTTATAATCTTCACCGTCAAAAACCGGTGGTTTGCCTAATGGAACGGAGAGTAAAGGAGTATGCTTTGAAATACGTGGGTAGCGTAGGGGAATCTTACTATACTTCTTGCGCTCATGGCGCTTAGAAGTAACGGACGGCGCGTCGAAGCCGGAGGTCGATGGTGATGAAGTGTCGGTCTCGTAGTAGACCACTTTCCTCATCTTCTTCTTTTTGTCACCACTCCGATGTGACTTGTGGGAAGAGGGTTTCTTCTCCTTCCCCTTCCCTTTGTTGCGGGACTCTTCCGATGAAGCCTTTCCATGGCTTGTAGTGGGCTTGTCGCCGGTCTCCATTTCCCTCTTGGCGTGACCTCCCGACATCACTTCGAGCGGTTAGGCTCTAATGAAGCACCGGGCTCTGATACCAATTGAAAGTCGCCTAGAGGGGGGGTGAATAGGGCGAAACTGAAATTTACAAAGTTAATAACAACTTCAAGCCGGGTTAGCGTTAGAAATATAATGTGAGTCCGAGAGAGGGCGTAAAAACAAATCGCAAGCGAATAAAGGAGTGAGACACAAGGATTTGTTTTACTGAGGTTAGGTTCTCTCAAATCTACTCCCCGTTGAGGTGGTCACAAAGACCGGGTCTCTTTCAACCCTTTCCCTCTCTCAAACGGCCCCTCCGACCGAGTGAGCTTCTCTTCTCAATCAAATGGGAACCAAACTTCCCCGCAAGGACCACCACACAATTGGTGTCTCTTGCCTCGATTACAATTGAGTTGTTCGCAAGAAAGAATGAAAGAAGGAAGCAATCCAAGCGCAAGAGCTCAAAAGAACACAACAAATCTCTCTCACTAATCACTAAAGCTTTGTGTGGAATTGGAGAGGATTTGATCACTTTAATGTGTCTAGAATTGAATGCTAGAGCTCTTGTAAGTAGTTGGAAGGTGGAAAACTTGGATGCCTTGAATGTGGGGGTGGTTGGGGTATTTATAGCCCCAACCACCAAACTTGACCGTTGGTGGAGGCTTCTGTCGCATGGCGCACCGGACAGTCCGGTGCGCCACCGGACACTGTCCGGTCCGCCAGCCACGTCACCTGGCCGAAGGGTTCCGACCATTGGAGCTCTGACCTGTGGGCCCGCCTGGCTGTCCGGTGGTGCACCGGACAGGCCCTGTAGGCTGTCCGGTGTGCCACCCGCGCGTGCCCTGCTCCTCTGCGCGCGCTGGCGCGCATTTAATGCGTTGCAGTCGACCGTTGCGCGCGAACTAGCCGTTGCTCCGCTGTCACACCGAACAGTCCGGTGTGCACCGGACACTGTCCGGTGACTCACCGGACAGTCCGGTGAATTATAGCGGAGCGGATTCCCGAAGCTGGCGAGTTCAGAGTTGCTCTCCCCTGGAGCACCGGACACTGTCCGATGGTACACTGGACAGTCCGGTGAATTATAGCGAAGCGCCTCTGAGATTTCCCGAAGGTGAAGAGTTCAGCTTGGAGTCCCCTGGTGCACCGGACACTGTCCGGTGGCACACCGGACAGTCCGGTGCGCCAGACCAGGGTGCCTTCGGTTGTCCCTTTGCTCTTTTGTTTGAACCCTTTTTCTTGGTCTTTTTATTGGCTTATTGTGAACCTTTGGCACCTGTAGAACTTATAAACTAGAGCAAACTAGTTAGTCCAATTATTTGTGTTGGGCAATTCAACCACCAAAATCAATTAGGAAATAGGTGTAAGCCTAATTCCCTTTCATATGTGCTAAGTGGTTGAGAAGCGCAAAATCAAGAATCAGGGTATGTTTCTAGACTTAGTAAACTGTTTTTTGATACTAACATATCTCTCTAAGTGCTAGGAACATTGCCAAAAAAACTGGAATCGAACAGGAGAAGTTTTGGCTGAGTTTAGCCAAACCAGCACCAGCCTGTGGTGCACCGGACTGTTTGGTGTGCACCGGACAGTGTTCGGTGTCCAGGCTGGACCAGCGACGAACTCGTCGCTCTCGAGAAAAAGACAAAGGCGCGGCGGCTAAAATTCACCGTACTGTCCGGTGAGCCAACGACGCCCGCGGCCAACGGTCGGCAACACGATCAACGGGCGACACGTGGCTGTGCCAACGATCACTTGGTCACACCCACCGGACAGTGTCCGGTGCGCCAAGGGGACCAAAAGCCCAATAGTTGGCTTCGCTAGAAAAGGAAGGAGGTCGGGCACCGGACAGGAACTGTTCATGTCCGTGGTGCACCGGATTGTTCGGTGCGCCACCCGACAAAAGGCAATAATTGCCTTCCAATTGGATCTCCAATGGCTCCTAGCTGCCTTGGGGCTATAAAAGGGACCCCCTAGGCACATGGAGCAGCACACCAAGCATTCTCTGAACATTCTAAGACGCCTAGACTTCACCACCACGCACCCAGATCATTGTGTTAGAGATTTGAGCACCGTTTGAGTTGTAAACTCCCTGTGCCGTGTTTTGTGCTCACGTCTTGTCTTGTGTGCGTGTGTTTGCTGCGATTTGAGTCTTGTGTGTGTTGCTTTCCCTCCCTTACTCTTGTGCCTTCTCTTGTGATCAACATTGTAAGGGCGAGAGGCTCCAATTTGTGGAGATTCCTTGCAAATGGGAAAAGACTACTAAGGAAGAAAATCGTGGTACTCAAAGTTGATCATTGGATCACATGAAGGGATTGAGTGCAATCCTTGACCGAACGAGGTCACCACAACGTGGAGTAGGCATTGGCCGAACCACGGGATAAAAATCACTGTGTCTTGTGTCCATCTTCATTGTGATTGGTTTTCTTCTAAAGTTCACACTTTAGCAACTTGGTTTTAGTTGTACTAACATTTCATAACCAAGTTTTGGCTATTTAGTATTTGATTTTACAGTATCACCTATTCACTCCCCTCTAGGTGCTCTCAAACACATCGTTCCATATTGCCTTAGTGGATCTGGAACTAATTAGATTCATAACCGGCTTCGATACCAAACGAAGGATCGAAAATGCGACCAGAGGGGAGTGAAGCCAATCAAATTATGTTTCTTAAAACTGGAATTTGAGCAATTAACATCAATGGAGGTGAAGAAATTGCTCAAACCAAAAGCACATCAACCAACAAGTGATCTCATGTTTTAAAAAATGTTTCTAGTACTCACATGAGACCAACAAAATGAACGAATCGCAAATTGGACACCGAAAATTTTGAAACGATACAAAATTGTATCACTATCTAGAATTGTTTTCAATAGCTCGAAATTCAGTTTTTGAATGCGAAACTAATCCAAACGGACTTCGATTGAACTAACATTTTGCAAACACCTTAACAAATGAGTTTCCAAGGTGTCCACAAAATTTGAACTCAAACGGGTTTGTAAATCAATCGTAGATCAGAAAACACAGACTAGCCTCGGGTTTTCAAAACGAGTTTAGATTGGATCACTACCACAAACTGCTCAAACCTGGTGTTTGCAGTGGTCTAGAGAGTGATCTCTACCCCAAGGCAATCCTCCAAATAATCCCCAACTCAAGAAATCAATTATTCTCACAAAATCCAAAGAGGGGTTGAGAGAGCAGAAACCGATTCAAAATTGCAGCAAGATCAACAAGACATGATCTGAACAAACACTAGACCACAGATGGTTATAGCCACCCTTCCTATCAAAATCATTAGTACAAAGATGTGGGGCTTACAAAACACCTGTGGATCTCAAAGCTAAGAACTAGAGCAACCTAAGAAATGGAAATTAGGGTTTTCTAAACAAAAGTCTAAAGTGATAGAGCCCAACAACATCCCTCCCACCTATTTATAGGGTATTGTTTGACTAGTATAAACTATCTCTAGATACATAGAGCTCATCCACTTAACCGAGGGCAAAATGGACCAACTCCTGGAATATGAATCTGATGGCCACATGCTCCACATGAAGTTGCTTCGCCTCGACGTATTAGATTCTCACCGGAATCGCATCGCCGAGTGTCGGCGTTTCGAGACAGGGGGGGTCCCTGAGCCGACGAGTGAAGTGTCGCCGCGTGCCCCAGCCCAGATGGGTCGACGCGAGGCCGAGCGCGAAGGGGGGAGAGCGAGGAGGCCGGAGATGGGAGAGAGAGAGGTGGAAATCCCGCCGCCTTCGTGTTCGTCCCGCGCCCAGGTCGGGTGCGCTTGCAGTAGGGGGTTACAAGCGTCCACCCGGGGGAAGGAGCGAGCGACCTTATGCGAGCGCCCGTCTCGTCCTCGTCCCCGAGCGGCCAACCCTCTCTAAGAGGGCCGTGGCCCTTCCTTTTATAGGCGTAAGGAGAGGGTCCAGGTGTACAATGGGGGGCGTAGCAGAGTGCTACGTGTCTAGCAGAGGAGAGCTAGCGCCCTAACTACACGCCATTGTGGCGGCCGGAGAGATCTTGGCACCCGGTTTGTGTGATGTCGTGGCCGTCGGAGGAGTGCTGGAGCCTGGCGGAGGGACAGCTGTCGGGGCCGTCGAGTCCTTGCTGACGTCCTCTTGCTTTCGTAAGGGGGCCGAGAGCCGCCATCGTTAGGGAACGCGCGGGGCGCCATCATCGCCTATCTAGCGGAGCGAGCCAGATGGGACGCCGGTCTTGTTCCCTGTAGCCTGAGTCAGCTTGGAGTAGGGTAATGATGGCGCCTCCTGTTGACGTGGCCGGTCCGCGCCCTAGGTTGGGCGATGTGGAGGCTTCTCCGAGGTCGAGGTCGAGTCTCTCTTCCGTGGCCGAGGCCGAGTCCGAGCCTCTGGGTCGGGCGAGGCGGAGGCCGTTGGCTGAGGCCAGGGCGGAATTTGAGTCCCGGGGTCGAGCGAAGCGGAGTTCGTCGTCTTCTGGAGCTGAGCCCAAGTCCGAGCCCTGGGTTGGGCGGAGCGGAGTTCGTTGTCTTCCGGGGCTTTGCCCGAGTCCGAGCCCTGGGTCGGGCGGAGCGGAGTTCACCGTCTTCCGGGGCTTTGCCCGAGTCCGAGCCCTGGGTCGGGCGGTGCGGAGTTCCCTATGGTGTGCGGCCGGGCCTGACTGCCTGTCAGCCTCACTCTGTCAAGTGGCACCGTAGTCAGAGCGGCGCAAGCGGCGCTGTCTTTCTGCCAGACCGGTCAGTGGAGCAGCGAAGTGACGGCGGTCACTTCGGCTCTATCAGCTGAGGGGCGCGCGTCAGGATAAAGGTGTCAGGCCACCTTTGCATTAAATGCTCCTGCGATTTGGTCAGGGTTGCTTCTTGGCGAAGACAGGGCCTCGGGCGAGCCGGGAACGTGTTAGCCGCTAGAGGGGGGCTTCGGGCGAGGCGGAGATCCTCCGGGGTCGGCTGCCCTTGTCCGAGGCTAGGCTCGGGCGAGGCGTGATCGAGTCCCTCGAATGGACTGATCCCTGACTTGATTGCACCCATCAGGCCTTTGCAGCTTTATGCTGATGGGGGTTACCAGCTGAGAATTAGGAGCCTTGAGGGTACCCCCAATTATGGTCCCCGACAGTACCCCCGAGCCTCGAAGGGAGTGTTAGCACTCGCTTGGAGGCTTTCGTCGCACTTTTTTGCAAGGGGACCAGCCTTTCTCGGTTGCGTTTTGTTCCGGTGGGTGCGCGCGAGCGCACCCGCCGGGTGTAGCCCCAGAGGCCTCGGAGGAGTGGTTTGACTCCTCCGAGGTCTTAACACCTCGCGCAATGCTTCGGCTGGTCTGGTCGTTCCCTCATGCGAGCTGGCCATAGCCCGGGTGTACGGTCGGGTCCCAAGTTCTCGGGCTGGTATGTTGACGCTGTCAACGGTTTGGCCGAAGCCGGGTTTGCGAGAGCAGCCCCCGAGCCTCTGCACAGGGCGAGAGGGCGTTCAGGGACAGACTCGGCTTTTTTTACATACGCCCCTGCGTCGCCTTTCCGCAAGGAGGAGGGGGGGAGAGCGCCATGTTGCCCTCGGTGGGCGCCGAACATGGTGTCTCCGGTGAGCTGCAGGCGGGTGATCCGAGCGGACGTCTGTGCCCCATTCGTTAGGGGTCGGCTAGGGGCCCAGAGGCGCGCCCAAAAGTACCTGTGGGTGATCTGCCGGACCCGGTCCCCTGGTGACGGGGTCCGAGGGCTCGATGCCTCCCTCTGATGGGATTCCGTTACAAGATCGTTCCCGCTGGTCTCGGAAATGTCCTAGGGTACCTCGGGAGCGCAGCCCGAGCCTTGGTTATGTATCGAACGTACCCATGGTCATCCCTCGCTCTGTGTCTGAGGCGGCTGTGAACCCTTCGGGGGCCAGCCTTCGAACCCCTGATCAGTAGTGGGCGTGGAGCCCGAGTAGCCTGAGGTGGCCGTTGAACCCTTCCGAGGGGCCGGCCTTTGAACCTCTGACCAGTAGTGGGTGTGGAGCCCACGTGCTCTGAGGCGGCTGTTGAACCCTTCTGAGGGGCCAGCCTTCGAACCTCTGATCAGTAGGGAGGCTCGGAGCCTGGTTCCTTCACGGGGAAGGATCCTTTCCGGGGTATCCCCCTTTCCCGGTCCCTGTTGCAAGAGAGAGAAAGAGGAAAAAAGGAAAAGGATACGAAATCGAACGACGCGGCGTACCTTTTTTGGACGCGGTCATTATGGCGAAGGCGAAGCGTCGTTTGTTTCTCCTGCTAGAGGCGCCGCCTGTCCCGCCGTGGAGTTAATGCGACGGGGCGAGCGGTTCGTGGGGCAGCCGTTGCGCGTGCGCGACCCGTTCGAGGAACAGGACACGAGCGCGTTGTCTTCACGCCGTGAGAGAGGGTTCTCTCGCTGCCCCCGGATGGGACGTAAGCTTGGCTGACGACGTGACCGCTGCTCCCGCCCGCCTGCCACCGCCATTACTGCCGGTCCGTCTTCGGCCGCATTGACCGTCGCGCCAGGCTGGAGCCGCTGGGTCGTGCGCTGGGTCGCCTCGAGTCGCGGTATTGGTTCCGCAGTCAAGGAGGCGCGGTGGTGGCGCAGGTGGCGGTGCAGTTGCAGGCACGTAGCAACCGGCGCACCGGTTGCATGACGCGTGGGCCTGGTCCTCCAAGCTGGGCGCGTTGGAAGTCGGAGAGGTGCGCCCACTTGGCGCGGTTGCATGCCGCCTGCATGGCTGCCCGCCCTTTCGCCCGCTGGTCTGGGCAAAAGTGGTGAAGTGCTTGTAACCGCCGGGCGGTTGCACGCACCGCGCGCGGCGGTTTGGCTTCTTCTGCTCTGGACCAGCTTGCATGACGCGTGGGACCCAGCCCCCGCGCCGTGGGGGGGGAGGATCTTGGAGCGTGTTGGAGAAGACTCAGCCCACAACGGTTGAGGGCGCAAGTGGGGGGAGCCGCCTTTAAAAAGGGGGGCGACCCCTTTGGAGGGCAACCATGTCTTCGC
This sequence comes from Zea luxurians, assembly GCA_029449295.1. Classification (NCBI taxonomy): domain Eukaryota; kingdom Viridiplantae; phylum Streptophyta; class Magnoliopsida; order Poales; family Poaceae; genus Zea; species Zea luxurians. The sequence goes on from JAOPSE010000005.1 coordinate 87,530,018, forward strand.
GCTCCCCTAATGCATCATGTCTTTCCACCTTCCAAGCCCCCGGATGGGGGATATCCGCCGCTTTTCCGCTTCGTCGTAGGAGGAACGCAACTCTGCGGGAGTTGGTACCTTTCAGCCGTCGTTCGGCTTCAAGGATTTTCATCATGCAGCCCGGCTGCACCCCTCCACCGGCGGTCACCCAAGACGGTGACCTCCAGTTCGATGGAGGGGGAGAGCGAACCGGGCCGCGGCCTCTGCCCCTCCCTCGGCCTCAAGGATTTTCATCACCAAGGCTGGGGAGGGGAGTGTGCCGAGTTGGGGTCGGCCCCTGCGTGTGCGGTGGCCCGCTCCTTCCCTCAGTGATCGGGGGGAAGGGCGGGAGTCGTCCGTGGCGCTAGCAGCTGCACCGTGCCCGGCTCTCTGAGCCGAGCGGCTTCAGAGCCGCTCCCGGTGCCGCCTCCCGCCACGGCAGCCGGAAGAGGTTCCGCCGCTGACGAGCTCGCCGGCGCCACCCGCGGACCGACCTCCAACTCTATGGCCTTCTGCCCGTCCTTGCCTCACGAGTTTGGGCACGGGCGGGGGCCTCCTGGCAGCAGCATCCGCCCTAAAGTCATCACTGCTGTTGTTCGGCCCCCTGGAGCAGAAGTCTTCATCATCGCCGCTGCTGGGGCGGGCGATGACGAGCCGTTCGTCGGCCTTCTGTTACTCCGCAGGCCCCCCAGTCGCGTGGGGTTGCTCGTACCTGCGGAGGTGGAACCGGAGTTCCGTTTGTAATGGCACTTCGAATGCCAGTGTTTCTGTTCATTGTGGCTGTCGAGGCCTGAACATGTATGTAAATTCGGCACGGAGCCGTGTTTTTTCCCGTTTTCGAGCACCAAGACTCGCCTGTTGGTTGTCTGAACCGCTTCACCAAGCGTGAGTCGCCCAGTGTAAAGGTGACGAGTGAGGTATCCGTATCCCGGAGGCGTAGGAGTCCCTCGGCTCGGTCAGCCTTGGCTTCTTACGTGTACTCCGTCATTTTCAGGGTCCAATTTCGAAGTAGTCGAAAAGCACGAAAGATATTCCGGCAGAAAAGATCTTTTTTCGAGGAAAATTTCGACGCAGAGGGGGTTCCCCCTTTTAGCCCCCGAGGGAGGGTCGGGCTTTGCCGAGGCAAGGCTGACCCTTCCTTGACGACTAAACTTTGCGTGAGAGCGAGGTATATGAACAACTTGAAAACATCTTAAGGGTAGAAGCGACGTAGCTGTTGGATGTTCCAAGCGTTGCTGTAGACCTTGCCTTGACTGTTGGCCAGCTTGTATGTTCCGGGTTTTAGAACTTTGGCGATGACGAACGGCCCCTCCCAGGGGGGCGTGAGCTTGTGTCGAGCTCGGGCGTCTTGTCGTAGCCGAAGCACCAGGTCGCCCACCTGGAGGTCTCGGGACCGAACCCCTCGGGCGTGGTAGCGCCGCATGGACTGCTGGTACCGCACCGAGTGTAGTAAGGCCTTGTCCCGAGCCTCTTCCAGCTGGTCCAGCGAGTCTTCTCAACTAGCTTGGTTGTTTTGGTCGTCATAGGCCCTCGTCCTCGGGGAACCGTATTCTAGGTCTGTGGGCAAGATGGCCTCGGCCCCATAGACTAGAAAGAACGGCGTGAAGCCCGTGGCTCGGCTCGGTGTCGTTCTCAGGCTCCAGACCACCGAGGGGAGTTCCTTCATCCATCGCTTGCCGAACTTGTTGAGGTCGTTGTAAAACCGAGGCTTGAGTCCTTGTAGAATCATGCCATTGGCACGCTCTACTTGCCCATTCGTCATGGGATGAGCCACGGCGGCCCAGTCCACCCGGATGTGGTGATCCTCGCAGAAGTCCAGGAACTTTCTGCCGGTGAACTGGGTGCCGTTGTCGGTGATGATGGAGTTTGGGACCCCGAAACGATGGATGATGTTGGTGAAGAACGCCACCGCCTGCTCGGACCTGATGCTGTTCAGGGGTCGGACCTCGATCCACTTGGAAAATTTGTCGATGGCGACCAACAGGTGCGTGTAGCCCCCGGGTGCCTTCTGCAAGGGGCCGACGAGGTCCAGACCCCACACAGCAAAAGGCCATGTGATGGGTATCGTCTGCAGAGCCTGAGCGGGCAGGTGGGTCTGTCTTGCATATAACTGACACCCTTCACAGGCGCGGACATTTCTAGTGGCGTCGGCCACCGCCGTCGGCCAGTAGAAACCTTGTCGGAAAGCATTTCCAACAAGGGCTCGAGGTGCTGCGTGGTGGCCGCAAGCCCCCGAGTGTATTTCTCGGAGGAGTTCCTGACCTTCGGTGGTGGAGATGCATCGCTGGAGGATGCCTGAAGGGCTGCGGTGGTAGAGCTCCTTCCCTTCTCCCAGCAAGACGAACGACTTGGCACGCCGCGCCAACCACCGAGCTTCGGCTCGGTCAAGGGGTAGCTCTCCTCGGTGGAGATATTGCAGGTACGGGGTCTGCCAGTTTTGATCAGGCGTGACCCCGCTTTGCTCCCCCTCGACGCGCAGTGTTTCGCCCTCGGGGGCCGAGGGTGCCTCGGGCCAAACCGAGGGTGCCCCGGGCCGAGCCGAGGGTGTCTCGGACGGTGCCGAGGGTACCTCGGGCTGGGCCGAGGGTGCCTCAGGCTCGGGCGCGTCGTCGATCTTGACGGAGGGTTGATGCAGATCTCGGGAGAAGACGTTCGGGGGAACCGTTGTTCGTCCCGAGGCTATTTTAGCCAGCTCGTCCGTAGTCTCGTTGTAGCGCCGAGCGATGTGGTTGAGCTCGAGCCCGTAGAACTTGTCTTCCAGGCGCCGAACCTCATCGCAGTAGGCCTCCATCTTCGGGTCGCGGCAGTGGGAGTTCTTCATGACTTGGTCGATGACGAGTTGCGAGTCACTGCGAGCGTCGAGGCGTCGGACCCCTAGCTCGACGGCGATACGCAATCCGTTGACCAGAGCCTCGTACTCAGCTACATTGTTGGACGCCGGGAAGTGGAGGCGTAGCACGTAGCGTAGGTGCTTCCCGAGGGGCGAGATGAAGGGTAGGCCTGCGCCGGCTCCTGTCTTCGTCAGCGACCCATCGAAGAACATGGTCCAGAGCTCCAGTTGGATCGGAGCTGTTGGTAGCTGGGTGTCGACCCATTCAGCCACGAAGTCCGCCAAGACCTGGGATTTGATGGCCTTCCGAGGGGCGAACGAGATTGTTTCGCCCATGATTTCCACCGCCCACTTTGCAATCCTACCCGAGGCCTCTCGGCAATGGATGATCTCCCCCAGGGGGAAGGATGACACCACAGTCACCGGATGAGACTCGAAGTAGTGTCGCAACTTCCGCCGTGTCAGGATCACCGCGTACAGCAGCTTCTGAACTTGTGGGTAGCGGATTTTGGTTTCGGACAGTACCTCGCTGATGAAGTAGACTGGCCTCTGAACGGGCAATGCATGCCCCTCTTCTTGCCTCTCGACCACAATCGCGGCGCTAACCACCTGAGTGGTCGCGGCGACGTAGACCAAGAGGGCTTCTCCGGCAGCTGGGGGCACCAAAATAGGCGCCTTCGTGAGGAGCGCCTTCAGGGTCCCGAGGGCTTCCTCGGCCTCAGGGGTCCAAGTGAAGCGCTCGACCTTTCTTAAGAGGCGGTACAGGGGTAGTCCTCTTTCGCCGAGGCGTGAGATGAAGCGGCTCAGAGCCGCGAGACATCCCATGACCCTCTGTACGCCTTTCAAGTCCTGGATGGGCCCCATGCTGGGGATGGCTGCGATCTTCTCCGGGTTGGCTTCGATGCCCCGCTCGGAGACGATGAACCCCAAGAGCATGCCTCGGGGCACCCCGAAGACACACTTTTCGGGATTGAGCTTGACACCTTTCGCCTTGGGACATCGGAATGTCACTTCAAGGTCGGAAAGGAGGTCGGAGGCTTTCCTCGTCTTGACTAAGATGTCATCGATGTAGGCCTCAATCGTGCGGCCAATGTGCTCGCTGAACACATGGTTCATGCACCGCTGGTACGTCGCGCCCGCATTCCTCAAGCCAAACGGCATGGTGACAAGCAGTACATGCCGAAGGGCGTGATGAAAGAAGTCGCGAGCTGGTCGGACTCTTTCATCCTGATTTGGTGATATCCTGAGTAGGCATCGAGGAAAGACAGGTTTTCGCACCCAGCAGTGGAATCCACGATCTGATCGATGCGAGGCAGAGGGTAGGGAACCTTCGGACATGCTTTGTTCATACCAGTGTAGTCCACACACATCCGCCATTTCCCCCCTTTCTTTTTCACGAGTACAGCGTTGGCAAGCCATTCGGGATGGAATACCTCTTTGATGAACCCTGCCGCCATTAGCTTGTGGATCTCCTCGCCTATGGCTCTGCGCTTCTCCTCGTCGAATCGGCGCAAAGGCTGCTTGACGGGTCGGGCTCCGGCTCGGATGTCCAGCGAGTGCTCGGCGACATCCCTCGGTATGTCGGGCATGTCCGAGGGACTCCACACGAAGACGTCGGCGTTCGCGTGGAGAAAGTCGACGCGCAGTGCTTCCTATTTGGGACCAAGACCGGAGCCGATCTAGACTTGCTTGGAGGCGTCGCTGCTGGGGTCGAAGGGGATGGACTTAACCGTCTCCGCTGGCTCGAAGTTGCCGGCATGATGCTTCATGTCTGGCACCTCCTTAGAGAGGCTCTCCAGGTCGGCGATGAGGGCCTCGGACTCGGCGAGGGCCTCGGCGTACTCCACGCACTCCACGTCGCATTCAAACGCGTGTTTGTACGTGGGGCCGACGGTGATGACCCCATTGGGGCCCGGCATCTTGAGCTTGAGGTAGGTGTAGTTGGGGACGACCATGAACTTCGCGTAGCAGGGCCTCCCCAATACCGCGTGGTAGGTTCCTCAGAACCCGACCACCTCGAACGTCAGGGTCTCCCTTCGGAAGTTGGAGGGTGTTCCGAAGCAGACGGGAAGATCGAGTTGTCCGAGGGGCTGGACGCGCTTCCCAGGGATGATCCCATGGAAAGGCGCAGCGCCCGCCCGGACCGAGGATAGATCGATACGCAGAAGCCCGAGGGTCTCGACGTAGATGATGTTGAGGCTGCTGCCTCCGTCCATGAGGACCTTGGTGAGCCTGACGTCGCCGATGACGGGGTCGACGACGAGCGGGTATTTCCCTGGGCTCGGCACATGGTCGGGGTGGTCGGCCTGGTTGAAGGTGATGGGCTTGTCGGACCAGTCTAGGTAGACTGGCGCCGCCACCTTCACCGAACAGACCTCCCGACGCTCTTGCTTGCGGTGCCGAGCCGAGGCGTTCGCCGCTTGCCCGTCGTAGATCATGAAGCAGTCGCGGACCTCGGGGAACTCTCCTGCCTGGTGATCTTCCTTCTTGTCGTCGTCGTGGGCCCTGCCACCTTCCGCGGGTGGCCCGGCCCTGTGGAAGTGGCGTCGAAGCATGACGCACTCCTCAAGGGTGTGCTTGACGGGCCCCTGATGATAGGGGCACGGCTCCTTGAGCATCTTGTCGAAGAGGTTGGGACCTCCTGGGGGTTTCCGAGGGTTCTTGTACTCGGCGGCTGTTGGGGACTTGTTCTCAAATGCTTCGGATTAAGAACAAGGCAACATAAAAAGTGTTAAATGTTAAGGCCCTTCGTCCTACCAATCATTATTCCCCTTCGGGAATAATGAGCTCCGGACGAAGGTCACCAGAGACATACCTTCGTAAATTCGACAAGTAATAACGAAGGATTCATATAAAGCATGAAATGTAAATCATAGAATCATTTCTATTTTATTAACACAGAAAAATAGAAATGATTACAAATTACAAATGTACCTTCGGTCCTGAGAGAAGGTAAAAAGTACAAGCGTGACGCAAATGCCAATGCCAAGTCAGCGTGAACAGTACGGGAGTACTGTTCATCTATTTATAGGCGCGGGACGCAGCCCACGTAAAATTACATCCATGTCCATTACATTTGTTAATGGCTTATGGAAATTTGTCAAGGCCCACGCAGTCTTTTCATCTTTAAGTCGGTTCCCCCCTCTGCTATCGCGACGAAGCTTTCCTGCGCACAGCTTCGGCTGCGCTCGTCCTTCGTCTGGTTCAGGCTTCGTCCTGGCCGTGCTTCATATTCATAGTTCTGAGTCCAAAATACCTGTTCACATAATCCACTTGGAAAACGTTGTCAAATCATGTTTTTGAGGACCTTCGGAGGACGAAGGCCCCCAACAGTAGCCCCTCGCAATATTAATTTGTTAATAATAAATTCAGATTGCGATATGGACGAAGGCCTTGAGCCGAAGGTCCGAAAAAACACCTTCCCTTTGCTAGAATAGCAACATTCACTGACAGGCGGGGCCTTTAAATTTTTAACGCCCTGGGCGTATAAATAAGATCGCACCGCAAACTCATTTGGTACGCACACTTGCCTTCTGCTTCGGCCCACTAAAAATTTTTAGCTCTTGCACACTAAGATTTGCTGGTCTTTTTGATTTTGGAGCTTCGGCCTCGGGAACAATTTTTTAGCGTTTCCGAAGATGTCTGAAGGCAAGAAGATCCCTGCTGAGACGAAGCTGAGTCTCGAGGAGGAGAAGAATCTGGGGTTCCTGATAGCGATGGCAGAGACCAATACAGAGAAAATCACCAAGGAGATTCTCGAAGGTCTGTCCGAAGATACTGGTGACAGCGACAGCTATGATGTAGAGAGTGGTGGAGAAGAGGCCGAAGATCGTCCATGGCGGCCAAGTCACACGGTTTTCGGGAAAACCACTATCAAGCAGAGCCATATTGATAATATGAGGGGGAGGTATTTTCGAGATGTATCTATTGTGAGAGCTGACGCTGGAGAAAAGACTTCTCCCACTCCCGAAGAAGATGAAGTTGTAACCTTCCGAAGCTTTCTCAAGGCTGGGCTTCGATTCCCCCTGAGCAACTTTGTTGTCGAGGTACTAAAAACATTTCAAGTCTACCTTCATCAACTTACTCCCGAAGCTATCATAAGAATGGGGATATTTGTCTGGGCTGCAAGAAGTCAAGGTGTAGAACCAAATGCTAAGAGTTTTTGCAACATTCATGAATTATTATACGAGACAAAGCCCTGGGGAAAAGAACAATATCACAACAATTTTGGGTGTTACAGCTTCGGAGCCCGCTCTGGGTCAAGCTGCCCTGTGCCGACCTTTCGGAAGAGGTGGCCCGGAGCCTGGACGACAGAGTGGTTTTATGTGAAGAATGACTTAACAGCGCAAGAAAATGTTAAAAGTATTATTATGTGCCCCATCTGGCAACGCTTCGGACTACGAAGGCCGAAGGTTGAAATGGACGAAGCAGCCGAGGAGTGCCAAAGAGCCTTCGGCGTGGTCTGCTCTTTCATTGGGACAAGGGACTTGGTCCAAGAGCACATTGCCTTCAGGGTATGGCCGCTTACAGAAAAATGGGAAATGCCGAAGGAAACTATTAAAGAGTCCGACGAAGGCGGACTAGTTAGATTGAAATTCACATTCAAATATGCAGATAAATTTGTTGAACCTGATGATGACTGGCTGAAGAGCATTGAAACTTTAAGTGATGAACTACTTGGGGCATATTCGAAGGCCGAAAATACTGCGCTATCAGCAGCCTTCGGAGGCCGAAAAAAGAAAAGGCTCAACCGTGTGTTTGACGCAGTCGGGTTTATGTACCCTGACTATCACTATCCGGTATTGGGTCGCAAAAGGAAAAATACTTCTCCTGCGACAGAAGCTACCACAAGTGTCCCTAGTGAGCCAGCGCCTCAAAGAAAAAAGATGAAGGTGCTCACCCATCGGACACGCTATATTGAGCCGGCCACAGTGCCAAAATTCATTGGTGAAGCTTCTTTGGCCGCTGAAGCTACAGAACCAGCTCCAGTGCCGAAGATGGAAGAGAAGACTGAAGCGCCTTCGGCAGTAGGAAAGCCGAAGATTGACGAACCAAAAATGTCTGAAATCTTAAGTCCTTCGGTAAATGTCGAAGTAATAAAAAACCAAAAGGGGCCATCGGTGACGCCAAAAAGGAAAAGAATGGTAAACGTACTAGATGTCTTGGAGACAATCAAGTCTTCAAGCACAACTCCAAAAAAGAGTGTTGAAGTTGCTGAAGCTTCTACTGAAGCTTCGATGCAACAAGCTGAAGCTGAAGCTGGGCCTTCAGAGCCCTACAAGGAGCAACCTTTGGAAGCTGAAGCAATAAAAATATCAGAACCAGTTGTAGTTGAAGAAATCGACACTGCCATCCCCGAAGCTCCTGCCAGCATATGCGATTACATTATGCGACACGCTTCGGGGAAGAAACTATCTGCAGAGGAAACTTATGAAGCCAACCATTATGCGAAAGAGCTAAAATATCCGAAGGGGGCAGTAATATTCAATGGGACAAATGAAGATGATTTCCTATACTGCCTACTTGATAATAAAGAACTAACTGTCTGCCGAGAGATGGCCAGGAGTATAGGCTTCCCGAAGCTCGAAGCCGGACTAAGCGCCATGACGAAAGAAGATCTCGCAGACAGTCTTGCATACAATAGCCTAAAGGTTTGGGAATTAAGCGTTTTGAAAAAAAAACTTTTTTAATTCGTAATTCATTCCTATATTCTTATATGAACTCTCTTTTTTTTATAGGGTTTAATCCTGAGCAACGCATTGAGAGCACAAAAGAGTGCCGAAGATGAGAGTTATGAGATTGCGTTCAACAATCTACGATCAGAAGTTATAAAGCTGAGGAACGAAGCTCTAGAGAAAGACAAAATTTTGGTTACTCTAGTAGACAAGATAAAAAAGGACGAAGCTGCTGCAAAGATTCAGGCCGAAGCTCAGAAACACGAGATCAAAGATCTTCAGAAACAACTAGCCCGGGCGAAAGAAGAACGTGTGCTTGAGGAAACAAAACGAGAACTTAGTGATCATATGGTGGATAAGCTGGAGTTAAGGGTTAAGGAGCTTCGTGCCTCTCAAGGAAAATGCTATGTTAAATCGGTAGAATGCGTGAATAAAATTAAAAGCAGCTTCGCCAACGTGGGCGCCTTTTCCAGCGAAGAGAATTTCTCTCGAGGTAATCCCGAAGGTCCACTGGAATGGATTAGTCACGAAGCAGAGGCCTTCGAGGAGATCCTGAGCAGTCGTGGCGACATCTGCGCTTTTTCGGGCGCCAGAGGAATTGCTTCTGTCTTAGAGAAGAAAGGTTGCGGGCATATAAAATTTTTAGCTCAGTCCGAAGCTGCCTTATCTTCCGAAGATATCAAGGACCCCTCGGCCGAAGCAAGCGTTGTTGGTGGCAAATTTTTTACTGATATCTGGAACGACGGCGGCCGAGGAATGGCGCAAGAAATCATCCAAAGGAGCGAAAAAGGCATCCATGATGCTAGGAAAGTGGCAGAAGCTGCCGAAAGAAGTACAGAGCCCGAAAGGCAATTAGGTATTAATTAGCCGTTCTTATTGTATTGTAATTTTTATTTCAAACTTTGTTCACGATTTGTAATAATAATGAAGAAATGTTCTCTTGCCTCAGAAGCTGCTGAATCGACTGTCGATCCCCACACAAAAGGGGATGATGAAATTAAACAAATGGCCGAAGCTATCATGGACAAAGTTGTTGATCAACTTCTAAATGAAGTCGCCGAAGCAGTATTAAGAGAAGACTAGATGCTATTTAGAAAAACAGTTAAATTGTGATCTATGTAACATTTTGTACGTGTGAATGTAATATACAAGTTTCTTTCCATTATTCAATTCTTTACGATGCATGAAACTCTACATACATACCATTTTTGAGCCTTCGGCGAAAAAACACCTTCCCTTCTTTTCATGCTTCGTGAAGAAAACATTCTCCGTTAAAACTGTTCTGATAAGACACATCCATGCTTCGTGAAAGCATTTTCCGAAGCTAAACAATTTTGATATTTCTTTGATGAAGCTCATCCATGCTTCGTGAAGACAGCCTCCGAAGCTATTTTCCGAAGATTATCATTATATTCCCTCGTGACTTTGCACAATTTGCACTTTCTCAAATCATTCTTTCGAAGGTTAATACTGTGTGCCCTTCTTTTGCCGTATGCAACATGATGTATGATGCTTATGCTATGCGAAATGATGTGATGATGTTATGTTATGCAAATGACGTCTGTTCCGAAGATACACACAAAATACATTCGTAAGCTCTGCATTCCCTTAGGAACGTCTTTGGAGCTTCTTCGCCTTTTACTTAGACGGTATAAGCTCTGCATTCCCTTAGGAACGTCTTTGGAGCTTCTTCGCCTTTTACTTAGGCGGTATCAGCGTTGACTTTTCGCTGTATGCTCTGCATTCCTTTAGGAACGACTTTTGAGCAGAGAACTTACACTGCGCTCCCTTTGGAACGGCTTTTTGTGACTTCGTGAACTTACTCTGCGTTCCTTAGAACGACTTTCTGTTACTCCGAAGGATTTTTAATACTTCGAAGGTCCTCCTTGTTAACACAAAAACTTCATCAACTTGAGCCTGTGGAAAAAATAGATTTTCCTCGTGGGAAACAGCGAAATTATTATATGGAAACGATCAATGTTTTTTGCTACAGAGAATAGAACTGAATGGAAAAGACTGCTATCAAAGGTAGGATATGTGTCAATAAATGTGCTTCGACTCTGGCACAGTGCTGTTGACTGTGCGAGCTTCGGATTGTTCTCTGAAATCCCTTTGATGTGGAGCATATTGACTCCCTTCTGGCTGTTGACCCTGTTGCAATGGAGGTGGAGGCGGGGGCTGTTGCCAGGAAGCTTGAGGTTGACTTGCCGAAGCTACAGAAGCTGCAGGGTGGTTGTCTATGTATTGTGGGATGTAAGGTGGATGATACGAAGCAGTATGCATGACCTGCTTCGACTGAACTTGTTGAGATGTAGCTTCGGCTATCTCCTTCTGCTTCTGGATTGTAATATGGCACGTCCTGGTGGTGTGGCCCTTGCCTTCTCCACAAAACAAGCAAAACAATTTCCTTGGTTGATCTCCGAATCTTCCGCCGAAGCCCCTGGCGCCTCTGCCTCTCGGAGCTGGTGGCCGGAAGAAAGCTTGTTGTTGCCCCGAAGCCTGTGAGGAGCACTGCGGTCTGCTCTGCTGACTCCCCTTATCATCATTCTGAGTGGAGCTGTGGATGGACCGGACATGCCTCGGGTAGTATCTTCCTCCGAAGCCCCTGGTCATTTCAGAAAATCTGAAGGCCTCCTCCCTTCTTTGGCGAAAGTCATTGTCAGCACGAATGTACTCATCCATCTTTTGGAGCAGTTTCTCCAGGGTCTGAGGCGGCTTTCTAGCAAAGTATTGAGCTGCAGGCCCAGGACGAAGCCCCTTGATCATGGCTTCGATAACAATTTCATTGGGCACCGTTGGTGCCTGCGCCCTCAAACGTAAGAACCTTCGGACATAAGCCTGAAGGTATTCTTCATGATCCTGAATGCACTGGAACAAAGCTTGAGCTGTGACTGGCTTCGTCTGAAATCCTTGAAAGCTGGTCTGTAACATATCCTTCAGCTTTTGCCATGAAGTGATCGTTCCTGGCCGAAGGGAGGAATACCAGGTCTGAGCAACACTCCTGACGGCCATAACGAAAGACTTCGCCATGACTGCAGCATTGCCCCCATACGAAGACACTGTTGCTTCGTAGCTCATCAGGAACTGCTTCGGGTCTGAGTGACCGTCGAACATGGGAAGCTGGGGTGGCTTATAGGATGAAGGCCAAGGTGTAGCCTGCAGCTCAGCGGACAAAGGAGAAGCATCATCGAAAACAAAATTTCCCTGATGGAAATCATCATACCAGTCATCTTCGTTGACGAAGCCCTCCTGATGAAGGTCTTTCTGCTGAGGCCTTCTGTTTTGCTCATCATGGGTAAGATGGCGGACTTCCTCAGAGGCTTCGTCTATCTGCCGTTGCAACTCAGCTAGCCGGGCCATCTTCTCCTTCTTCCTTTGCACCTGTTGATGTAGGATCTCCATATCCCTGATTTCTTGGTCTAGCTCTTCCTCCTGAAGCGTTGGGCTAACGGCCTTTCTCTTCTGGCTTCGGGCCTCCCAAAGAGAGACGGTCTCCTGGTTGTGGTCCAGTGGTTGCAGTGCTGCAGCCCCAGCCGCTGAAGCTTTCTTCGGTGCCATAGCGAAGATCTACAGCTTCCGAAGGTGTTCAAAAAAGCTTCGAAGTGGAAGTGAGTTCACCGGAGGTGGGCGCCAATGTTGGGGACTTGTTCTCAAATGCTTCGGATTAAGAACAAGGCAACATAAAAAGTGTTAAATGTTAAGGCCCTTCGTCCTACCAATCATTATTCCCCTTCGGGAATAATGAGCTCCGGACGAAGGTCACCAGAGACATACCTTCGTAAATTCGACAAGTAATAACGAAGGATTCATATAAAGCATGAAATGTAAATCATAGAATCATTTCTATTTTATTAACACAGAAAAATAGAAATGATTACAAATTACAAATGTACCTTCGGTCCTGAGAGAAGGTAAAAAGTACAAGCGTGACGCAAATGCCAATGCCAAGTCAGCGTGAACAGTACGGGAGTACTGTTCATCTATTTATAGGCGCGGGACGCAGCCCACGTAAAATTACATCCATGTCCATTACATTTGTTAATGGCTTATGGAAATTTGTCAAGGCCCACGCAGTCTTTTCATCTTTAAGTCGGTTCCCCCCTCTGCTATCGCGACGAAGCTTTCCTGCGCACAGCTTCGGCTGCGCTCGTCCTTCGTCTGGTTCAGGCTTCGTCCTGGCCGTGCTTCATATTCATAGTTCTGAGTCCAAAATACCTGTTCACATAATCCACTTGGAAAACGTTGTCAAATCATGTTTTTGAGGACCTTCGGAGGACGAAGGCCCCCAACAGCGGCGGCGACAAGGTCCGTGTTGGCGGCATCGCGTTTCGCTTGCGACTTCTTCTTGCCCTTCTTCTTGGGGCCGCGCTGAGTTGATGTCACACCCGGGCTTTAAGGAACAAAGCCGGGTGCATCTCATACATGCGCCAAAGAAGACAACATATATAATAACAGAGTGTATAGAGATAAATGTCATAAAACATCAGAGTACTTATTACATAGCGGAAGTCTTATTACAAAATAAAATAATAAAGATAAAACGAACTAAGGATCGTCGGCGCCAATGTCGACTGAGAAACGCCACCTAGATCAGATCAAACTCCTCAGTGTTAGGCGGCTCCTCCTGAACCACCTGTTCTTCTCCTGTGGGGGGGTGTGAGACAGCAAGAGTGAGCTCACATACGTTCATAGCTCAACAAGTCGTGGGGAATAATGTGGCATGAACTCACCAAAGGTGGGAGTTCATGAAGTGTAAGGCTAATCAATGAAATAAAGGCTGAAGCTGAGCATTGCTTTTATAAGTTGGTCAAAATTTTATTAGCAGTTACTAAGTGTAAGTAAATACCAAACCATAGTAATAATAAGTAAAAGTAATAATAAAATAATCCCAAATGCAATGAAATGACAGGTTAAGTTTAAGTTCCATAATTTAATCATGTGAGTGTCCGAGCCGCTCATGACCGTGAGCACGGCTAGTATACCAGTTTTACACTCTGCAGAGGTTGCGCATCTTTACCCACAAGTCGTGTTACCCATTTGCCACGGAGTTGATCAGACTCCATACACCTCTACCTAGGAAGCGAGGCAGGGTACCACTACGAGGCCTTTACAAAGTTCCACTAGCTTCAGACTACCCGCTACAGTTTATAGGAAGTTCCAATGCAGGGTTCCTGGCTGACCGCCATCGCAGCAAAATCAACCAGGGACCTCCCTACACTGACCACTCCCCTACTGCCCTTGCCCCTTTCGGGTAAGGTAGCCCTCCCCTAGCTTTCCTAGTTAATCAGCCAAGGGCGTCCCATTAAACCCTTGTGGTAGCACTGTTTTCCCGGGTGGTTCTCCATGTTCCCATTAACATAATGATCTTAACATGAACAAGGAAGAATAAAACAGATAACAATAAATAGTATAACAATGAGTGATGAATATCTCTATACCCAAATCCACATAAAGCAATAGCATGTACTACCCAAAACTTTAGTAGTAAAACCAGTGGTGAAGCAAGGTATAAAGATAGTCAAATCTAGAGCATCCTATTGGGTCCCAGCAAAAATTATCCTATGCAGATCATTATGAATAATAAGAACATGAATGGGTAAAAGAAGTGATCAAGGGCACAACTTGCCTTCAATGAGCTCCTGCTCAGCTATCTCTACTTGTTGAACCTCATAATCCTGTGTAGCTTGCTCGTCTACTCGCATCAACACAATACATACATAGTATAGCAGGAATTAACATTACACCAACCATGTAAATAAAATATACAGTAATAAACTAGACATTAAAATAAGATCACAGGAACTGGAATCATTAAATTTGGAGTTATAGATCTTAAGTTATGAATTTTCTGATGTTTTATGTGCTTAATACAAGATTAAGTGAAAGAATAATTTTAATGTGTTTGTCATGTTAGAACAGAGGCACTAATTGGTAGACAATATTATTACAAAAATTTAGGAACTGGAATGGACCAATTTGGAGTTCAAATGAATTTTCTATGATTTATACAAATTCTAGCACTTATTTATATATTAAAAATCAATTTTTGTATTTATTTCTCTGATTTTCTAAGTCTCTGGACTGGGCGTCAAAATCTGTAAAGTGCAGGGGCTCAAACGTAAACGAACCCGAGACACAGAGCACTGTACAGGGTGGACTGCGGGTTAATTAGTGGTTTTCCTAGGGACTCTTTAGCAATTGTGACACGGCGAAGGGGTATCACTAGATCTCGGCCGCTCGATCTGAAGTGGACGGACCAGATTAGATCACTATTTCCACCAAAGCGGTATCCACCCGGATCCATCGGATCGCTAATCAACGGCAAGGATTTTATGTGGTCCGAATTAGCCAGTGACCGTTGGATCCAAATCCACGGCACAGATCAATCTGACCCAAGGGTTTTTCTCCCTTCTAATCTGCACCGCCCAAAGGGAGATCAACGGCAGACAGCCCTCTTCCTATACGTCGCCGGATTGAGGCGGCGCCGCCCCGACCCCGCGGCGGAGAATGCATCACCGCCCAACGGTACGGCCATCCCGCGCACCCACACTCAGTTGGGTAGGCACCACACAAGGAGGAGCCCATGCCAAACCCAATCGTGGCATCCCTACCCACCATGAGACCGTGACGAGCTCCCGCCACGGAGCATAGCGGCCCGCGGCGGCGCTAAGACATCCGACGAGCAATTCCCGCTACGCCAAAGCCCGAATCAACCGCCCCGACAGTGAAAAAGTGAGAGTAGAACATGGTGAGCCTACAGGGGGGAACCATTACCGTAGTTGCCGGGGAGAGTATCCAGTCCACGCGGAGTGGATTCCGCGGTGGAGCAGCGCGCCGGTGAGCAATTCTCCGAGCGCTGGTTGGTAATCCTGCGCTGTGAGGGCACAACCACACCCGCTCGAACTCGTAGAAGACGTCGGGCACTATATCGAAGGCCCGGATGCCGACGACTCCAAAATCCCCACGCGGCCACACTTCTCTCCTTCTCCGCCTCTCTCTGGTCGCGCAACGTCTGGATGGGTGTAAGGGAAAAGTGAGGGGACGGTGTCCTTTAATCCCCCCGACGTGCGGTAGGTCGGTTCCGCGAGGTTCGCGTCAGCAGGTCCGAGGATCTCGGCGGCACTTTCTTCGCGGTTCGTTGGGTAGGAGCTGTTCGGCCATGGCGACAATCGCGCGGAGCAGGGAGCAGCTGGTAAGCGGGGCCCATACAGCAGAGACCACAACCGGATGCGCGCGCGGATGGTGGCTGGCCAGCGGGGCCCGAATGTCAGCGCGCTGCTGAGGGGTAACGGGCTGCGAAATGTGAATGCAGAGTTGGGCCGGATATGAAACAGTCGGCCCAACTGGCTTTTAATCTTTTTTTTCCTTTTTCTTTTCTTCATTCTCTCTTTTTTTTTCTTTCTATTTTCAAATCCAATTTAAATTCGAATTCTTGAGTCCAAACTTATGTCAACTTTATTTTTATATAATACCGTGGAATGTAAGATACCAATTTTTCTTTGAGATATAAATATATATATATTATTTATACTTTCATATCCTTCCTCTTCTTCTTATTTTCAAAACCCTAATTCCCATTTAGGGTTTGATCCAACCTTTAGAATTATTATCTCTTTGTTGTTATCCTTTTTATTTTATTTAATGTGCAAACATATAAAACTCCAACATGATGCATATTCTTTTTATCATTTGTTTTAATTCATCTCCAACTTTCATGTATGCTCTTTTTATGATGCAAATATGGCACACAAGATAATGAATTCACTATATAATCCTTTTATACACTTTTGAGTATTACAGTTGACGCCTCGGGAGCATCTTCCGGTGGGCGGCCTTGGGGCTGCTTGTCCTTCCGGAAGATAGCCTCGACCGCTTCCTGGCCGGAGGCGAACTTGGTGGCGATGTCCATCAACTCGCTCGCCCTGGTGGGGGTCTTGCGACCCAGCTTGCTCACCAGGTCGCGGCAGGTGGTGCCGGCGAGGAACGCGCCGATGACGTCCGAGTCGGTGATGTTGGGCAGCTCGGTGCGCTGCTTCGAGAATCGCCGGATGTAGTCCCAGAGAGACTCTCCCGGCTGCTGTTGGCAGCTTCGGAGGTCCCAGGAATTCCCGGGGCGCACGTACGTGCCCTGGAAATTGCCGACAAAAGCTTGGACTAGGTCGTCCCAGTTGGAGATCTGCCCCGGAGGCAGGTGCTCCAACCAGGCGCGAGCGGTGTCGGAGAGGAACAGGGGGAGGTTGCGGATGATGAGGTTGTCATCGTCCGTTCCACCCAGTTGGCAGGCCAGACGGCAGTCCGTGAGCCACAGTTCCGGTCTCGTCTCCCCCGAGTACTTTGTGATAGTAGTCGGGGGTCGGATCCGGGTCGGGAGCGACGCCCGTCGTATGGCCCGGCTGAAGGCTTGCGGACCAGGTAGTTCGGGCGAGGGACTCCGATCCTCCCCGCTGTCGTAGCGTCCCCCACGCCTGGGGTGGTAGCCTCAGCGCACCCTCTCGTCGAGGTGGGCCCGACGATCGCGATGATGGTGCTCGTTGCCAAGGCGACCCGGGGCAGCGCCTGCGCCCGGTGCAGACCGAGGCTTCCCGCATGAATCGGGAAGTCGCGACATGATGTTCCGAGGGGTACCCCTGCCTTCGGGAGGCGGAGCTCTCGGCCCGCCGGACCACGGCGCCTTCCAGGAGATCCTTGAGCTCTCCCTAGATTCGCCGCCCCTCGGTGGTTGATGGCTCCGGCATCGCGCGGAGGAGCATTGCTGCTGCAGCCAGGTTCTGGCCGACCCCACTGGATGCGGGTGGCGGCCTGACCCTGACATCGTCGACGAAGCGGTGCTGGAAGCCCTGGGGTAGATGACGCATTTCTCCGGCCGGAGGTTGGCCCGCCCATGCCTGCCCGACGTCTCGGCGGATTGGCTCAAGCGCTCCTGCTCCCTCGTCGAGCCTGGCCTGCACCCCACGGATTTGCTCGAGTTGTGGGTCGTGACCCCCCGCCGGAACGGGGACCACGACTAGCTCCCGCGGGATGTCAACGCGAGGCACCGGCCTAGGGAGATCACCGTCCTCCGGCATGCCGAGATGGTTGCCTTCGGAGGGACCCCTAGATCGACGTGGAAACATTCGTGGCTCGGGCCGTAGTCCTCGTCGCCGAGGCTACGGCTACCGTCGGAGCAGTCGAAAAGGCAGTAGTCGCATGCGGTCATGAGGTCCCGCATGGCACCGGGGTTGCCAAGTCCGGAGAAATCCCAATGGAAGCTGGGCTCGTCGTCTTCCTTGGACTCGGAGGGCCTGTAGGTCGAGACGTCCGTCAGCCGGTCCCAAGGTGACCGCATGCGAAACCCTAGAGGGTTCGGATTCGCCTCTACGGGAGCGTCCGCCAAAGTGGAGCCGCTAGGCGGGTCGAGGCTAAATCTGAAAGGCGTGGGATGGGAATCGGTCGGTACCTCTTGGTCGACGGGCGGTGATGGGGTCACGTCGGGGGCTGACTGCACCATCGTCTCAGGTACGAGGGCGACACCCAGCAAGCCTTTCGCGAGCATGCTGGCGTCGTCCGTTTGCTCGGGATTGACTTGTCGTGGGGAGACAACGCTCGTCTTCGTCTCAAGCGCGAGGCCGATGCCCGGCGCGCCCCCTATTGGAGTGCTGGCGTTGTCGACTCACTCGTCGGCCGACGAGGCGCCGCCTCCTGCTTGGCCTTGGTTGCCCCGCCTCCTCCTCCTTCGTCGACGGGGAAGAGGACGGGGCGAGCTCGAAGGTTGTTCTTCCACCACGCGGGGAAGGCGTCGTCGATCCCGCCGCCGGCGGGCAGACTGTCGGCCGCCATTGTCGCTGTCGCCC
Source organism: Zea luxurians (assembly GCA_029449295.1). Lineage (NCBI taxonomy): Eukaryota > Viridiplantae > Streptophyta > Magnoliopsida > Poales > Poaceae > Zea > Zea luxurians. Next base: position 87,548,362 of record JAOPSE010000005.1, read on the forward strand.
GGCGGTGGGTAGAGTATCATGTCGTAGCTGCCGTCGAGGGACATGAACTCAAGGCTCTCGAAACGGAGCACCGTCCCGGGCCAGAGAGGTTGCTGGAGACTACCCATCTGGAGCTTGACGGGAAGCTGTTCGTCAACACGCAGCAGGCCCCTACCTAGCGTGCCAACTGTCGGCGTTTCGAGACAGGGGGTCCCTGAGCCGACGAGTGAAGTGTCGCCGCGTGCCCCAGCCCAGATGGGTCGACGCGAGGCCGAACGCGAAGGGGGGAGAGAGAGGAGGCCGGAGATGGGAGAGAGAGAGGTGGAAATCCCGCCGCCTTCGTGTTCGTCCCGCGCCCAGGTCGGGTGCGCTTGTAGTAGGGGGTTACAAGCGTCCACCCGGGGGAAGGAGCGAGCGGCCTTATGCGAGCGCCCGTCTCATCCTCGTCCCCGAGCGGCCAACCCTCTCTAAGAGGGCACTGGCCCTTCCTTTTATAGGCGTAAGGAGAGGGTCCAGGTGTACAATGGGGGGCGTAGCAGAGTGCTACGTGTCTAGCGAAGGAGAGCTAGCGCCCTAAGTACACGCCATCGTGGCGGCCAGAGAGATCTTGGCACCCGGTTTGTGTGATGTCATGGCCGTCGGAGGAGTGCTGGAGCCTGGTGGAGGGACAGCTGTCGGGGCCGTCGAGTTCTTGTTGACGTCCTCTTGCTTTCGTAAGGGGGCCGAGAGCCGCCATCGTCAGGGAACGCGCGGGGCGCCATCATCGCCTATCTGGCGGAGCGAGCCTGATGGGACGCCGGTCTTGTTCCCCGTAGCCTGAGTCAGCTTGGAGTAGGGTAATGATGGCGCTTCCTGTTGACGTGGCCGGTCCGCGCCCTAGGTTGGGCGATGTGGAGGCTTCTCCGAGGTCGAGATCGAGTCCGTCTTCCGTGGCCGAGGCCGAGTCCGAGCCTCTGGGTCGGGCGAGGCGGAGGCCGTTGGCTGAGGCCAAGGCGGAATTTGAGTCCCGGGGTCGAGCGAAGCGGAGTTCGTCGTCTTCTGGAGCTGAGCCCAAGTCCGAGCCCTGGGTTGGGCGGAGCGGAGTTCGTCGTCTTCCAGGGCTTTGCCCGAGTCCGAGCTCTGGGTCGGGCGGAGCGGAGTTCACCGTCTTCCGGGGCTGTGCCCGAGTCCGAGCCCTGGGTCGGGCGGTGCGGAGTTCCCTATGGTGTGCGGCCGGGCCTGACTGCCTGTCAGCCTCACTCTGTCAAGTGGCACCGTAGTCGGAGCGGCGCAGGCGGCGCTGTCTTTCTGCCAGACCGGTCAGTGGAGCGGCGAAGTGACGGCGGTCACTTCGGCTCTATCAGCTGAGGGGCGCGCGTCAGGATAAAGGTGTCCGGCCACCTTTGCATTAAATGCTCCTGCGATTTGGTCAGGGTTGCTTCTTGGCGAAGACAGGGCCTCGGGCGAGCCGGGAACGTGTTCACCGCTGGATGGGGGCTTCAGGCGAGGCGGAGATCCTCCTGGGTCGGCTGCCCTTGTCCGAGGCTAGGCTCGGGCGAGGCGTGATCGAGTCCCTCGAATGGACTGATCCCTGACTTGATTACACCCATCAGGCCTTTGCAGCTTTGTGCTGATGGGGGTTACCAGCTGAGAATTAGGAGCCTTGAGGGTACCCCCAATTATGGTCCCCGACACCGAGTTTTGAGGTCCAAACTCGGTGCAACCCGCCATCCACAACACTTGGTGGTTTTTTGTAACACCCCAAGTGTTCGTCACGAGTTAAACCACGATTATAAACCTACACAAGTAGGTTAGCGGGAATAATAATCTCTATATCGCATCAATCTTTGTCTATCTCGATGACATCAAGGATCTTGCAGAATTCAGAATTATTTCGTCACAACTAATAACGAGAATAGTGCCTACTCGACTTAATCGAATGTGAATTTGGACCGAATCATGCGCGAGGTTAAAAATATCGAAGTGTTCGGATAGTTAGCATTTGAAAGTATCTAATTTCGATAATATGTGCTTAATCAAACTCCATAAAATAAAATGAAATAAAAATACAATAATGGAACCTAATAGCGATTTGGGCTTGCTCATCAAGCCCACTAAAACCCTAGCCCTAATTGCTTAGGTATAAATAGCCTTTTTTCACCAAAAATTGGGGGGGGGGGAATCTCTCTTATCCCCCATCAGACGTCGTTGCCCCCTTTCACACGCTCATCTTCCTCGTTCTCATCGCCCAGCTATGGTGGCTGTTGTCGCCCATCTCCTCCTCACGCAAGGGATGCACGTATCCTTCCCCTAGGAGTCGAGCCCCTCTCCTGCTCCCTCGTGGTCGACTACCTCCACCAGTCGCTCCCTCTAGCCCCTGCTCACGAGCTCCATGGCACGCCCATGCCTTCCTCAAGATCACACGACCCTGCTCCTCCCTGTTCGCGCCGTCCTCGGCCTTTGCCAGGGGAACGCGAGCAGTGTTGTAAATTTAGAGAAATAAGTGACATGCTTCCTTCAGATTTAAATAAATTAAATATTCTAATTTCGAATAAAACAAGCATATAACTCAGATAAATGCCATATATAATTATTACAGCAATGAACAGTAGCAATTCTAAACATGTAAACATGTAAAATAGCATCTCAGATATATCTTATAATTAAACATGGCTTGCAGATGAAGAAGGCAGATTAAACAAATAAACATAATTGTTTATCTTAAAATATTGCTCTCAAAATAGCGGGTTGCTGTAATAAACAGCCCTCCAACGCTAATAGGTGATCAGAGATCATCGACTAACGTGACAGCCCTATCTTACCAAATCAGGGTTTTAGATCAGATGTAATAAGCCTAATAATCAAATCTAAATGCTAATAATAAGGAGCTGTGTACTAAATAAAATAACAGAATTTAACACAGGTAAACAGCCTTAACAAATATAGATATAATTAGGCACAAATAAATACCTGATGCTGAAATTAACAACACACTAAAACCCAGACTGTCACGTTGTCTCACTACACCACTATTATCATTGAGCAATCAAATCCGCCCACAGATTGCGCAATCACACCCAAGTAAAAAAATACTAGCAGATTGCACAAAAATTAAACAGTAAATAAAGAGAGGCAACAAATAACTCACTGCACGTAGATTGTCTACGTGGGAAGATCAGCTCAGCGAACACAAGGTTCTGTCCCAGAAAACCAATTCCGCCGCCCACGTCCGGGCCTGCACGGCGGGAGGTTGACGGAGATACTAGAGCCACTGCCGGAGCCGATGGAGACGTCCATGGCACCAGCCCGAGAAGACGAACACCACGCAGCAGGGAGCCCAGGCACCAGGCCACGGTGGACAATAATCAGAACAGACAGAGCACCACACAGGTGCACTGGTGAGACAACGGAGCGCAGGAGAACCTCGCTGCGCACAAGCAGTGCCACCTCCACCTTCTTCCACCAGCAGGATTAACACCAGAACACCAAGAATCGAAGGAATCGATCCAAATCGTGACTGGAACCGAGAGGAGGAATAGGAACAGAGAGCTGGGATTTTTGGCGAGTTCCTGAGCAGGGAGGTTGTCTCCATACTTAAGGAACCGTCCTCGAGAAGGTTGCGCAGGGGCCGGCGAAGAGTTCGGCGAGCACCGAACGAACAGGCTGCTGAGCGCCACCGCCAGGAAAAACTGACTTCCTGTTCGCTGCCTGCTCCCTTTCTCCCGCACAACATGGCTTACGTTGTGCCCTAGGGAAGTGCTGGCCCGTGGGCTAGCTCGGTCACCAGGCCTGGTAGCGGCCCACTGGCTGGCCTCCCCTTTCCTTTTTTTATAAATAAAGTGAAAAATCTCAAATATGAACAACAATCCCCACCATTTTCACTCTTATTTTTCTGATCAATGTCATTGAGCTCCCGTACTGTTTATATACTACTTTTCGGCAGAGGTACTTTTTAGGTTTGAACCAAAGCCTATCCTAGTGTACTCCAACCCTGCACGAGTAAGTGGAGGACTACGCCTTGATCCACAAACCCTAGTGTGAGAATCTTCGCACAAAAGGCACATAGTACTAGGCAGATTATCTGCTTCTCTTACGGGGTAGGGCATTACGGTCATGCCCTTTAATATCTATTCATGAGCTCACTAGAGAGAAAACCCCATTCTCTCCCGGACTGCGACCCCACAGTCAGCTCATATAGGTGAAATCATTAAGGAAATTCTGTAGGACAATTTCCCTGCTTATAGCATTGACTTCATTAAGAGCATACCGCTCAACCTGCCATACAGACAGAGCACAACAGCTAATGAGACTCTTTGTCTTTTGTGCTCTTGGGTTCCACAGTGCTTCGTTTCCTGGAGCCTGGATCTCGGGATCTCCGGTCACATAGGACAGTTATCCGCAGTTGAAACCGCTAACAGGGTACGAGTCCCATTCCCATGCACGCTGCTTGGATTGGCTTTTGAGCCAGTCCTTTGGTGAAAGGATCAGCAAGGTTCCTTTCAGACTTGATGTAATCTACTGTTATTACACCCGTCTCTCTAGCATGCCGACATGAATCAAGTCGTCTTTTGATATGCCTCAAGGATTTTTGGTTATCCTTTCTACTGTTCACTTTCAGCAACACAGATGTGTTGTCACAGTATACTAGGATAGCCGGTATCGGCTTTGCTAGCATTGGAAGGTCTGACAACAGGTCTCTCAACCATTCAGCCTCTAATGCTGCTGAATCAAGTGCAACTAATTCAGCCTCCTTGGTGGAACGTGTCGACACTGATTGTTTAGACGATCTCCATGACACGGCCCCACCAGCTAAAGTGAACACATAGCCACTTGTAGACTTCATTTGATCCGAGTCAGAGATCCAGTTTGCATCACTGAATCCTTCAAGCACTGACGGAAATCCGGTATATTTAATACCAAGATTCATCGCTCCCTTCAAATACCGAAGCACTCTGTACAAGGCTTCCCAGTGTCTATCTCCTGGACTGGCCGAATAACGAGCCAGTCTGCATAATGCATATGAGATATCTGGTCTAGTTGCACTGCTCAGGTACATGAGAGATCCGATGATCTACGAATATAGTAGCTGGTTCACAGGCTTGCCTTCATATTTACTGAGCGTGTAGGATGGATCATAGGGCGTGGTGACTGGTTTACAGTCCATATGTCCAAAGCGAGTCAGGACCTTTTCCACATAATGGGATTGTGACAAAGTAATCCCATGCTCACCCTTTATCAGCTTGATGTTCAGTATAACATCAGCTTCACCCAAGTCCTTCATATCAAAGTTCTTGGAGAGGAATAATTTTGTCTCCATGATAGCCTCCAAATCAGTCCCAAATATCAATATGTCATCAACGTATAAACACATGATGACACCTTTGCCCCTAGAGAAGCGATAATACACACACTTATCAGCTTCGTTTACACAAAACCCGACAGTGGTCAGAGTATTATTAAACTTCTCATGCCATTGTCTGGGAGCTTGCTTCAGACCGTATAAGGATTTAATCAAGTGACACACTTTGCTCTCTTGTCCTTTAACCAAAAATCCTTCTGGTTGCTACATATAAATTTCCTCTTCCAGCTCTCCATTTAGGAATGCTGTCTTTACGTCCATTTGATGGACAAGAAGTTTATAAGCAGCTGCCAGTGCTAAAAGCACACGGATTGTGGGCAATCGAGCCACCGGAGAATATGTATCAAAATAATCCTCCTCTTTCTTTTGAGTAAAACCCTTAGCCACAAGACAGGCCTTGTACTTTTCAATAGTACCATCGGGTCTCCTCTTCCTCCTAAAGATCCATTTGCAGCCCACAGGCTTGCAACCAGCAGGGAGATCAGCTATCTCCCAAGTTTCGTTCGAGATGATTGAATCCATCTCGCTACGGACAGCCTCCCTCCAGTACTCTGCATCCGAAGATGTATATGCCTCTGTGAGGGAGCGTGGTTCTTCATCCACTAGATAAATAATATAATCATCACCCAGAGACTTTTCAGTCCTTTGTCTCTTACTCCTCCTTAACTCCAAATCTGGACTCTGGTCATGGACACTCGAGGGCAGAGAATATGTCCGAGATGGACCATCTGGGGCTACTACTTCCTTATCCCACATAGGGAAGATGCTCTCAAAGAATGTCACATCCCGAGACTCCATTATTACATTTATAGCAACTTCGCTTGTCTCGGAATGGACCACTAGAAATCTATAAGCTGCACTGTTATGTGCATAACCCAGGAAGACACAGTCTACGGTCTTAGGGCCTAACTTTCTCTTCTTCGGCAACGGGACATTCACCTCTGCAAGGCAGCCCCAAGTCCGAAGATGCGAAAGATCTGGCTTCCTTCCTTTAAATCCTTCATAGGGTGTGGCCTCACGGTTGCGAGGCGGCACCCTGTTCAGGACATAGCACACTGTGAGTACTGCCTCGCCCCACCAGATGTCAGGCATCCCCGAACTTCGCAACAAAGCATTAGCTAGGTCATACACCGTTCGGTTCTTCCTTTCAGCTACCCCATTTGACTGAGGTGAATATGGAGCAGTGGTTTCATGAATGATTCCACACTCTTTGCAGTACTCATCAAAAAGGTTGGAAAGGTATTCACCTCCTCTATCAGACCATAGCCTTTTAATTTTCTTGTCTAACTGGTTTTCAACTTTAGTCTTATAGATCTTAAAGTGTTCTAGTGCCTCATCTTTAGTTCTGAGTAAGTAAATATAACATAACCTGGTAGCATCATCTATCATGGTAAGAAAGTATCTTTTACCTTCTTTTGTGATTATACCATTCATCTCACAGATATCTGAGTGAATTAGTTCTAAAGGAGTGGTACTTCTGCCTTCAACCGTATGAAACGATTTTCTAGGCTGCTTAGCTTGCACACAAATACCACATTTTACACCTTTAACATGTTTATATTCAGGAATTAAAGACATGTCACTTAATCTCTTAATGGCCTCAAAATTCACATGACACAAACGGGAATGCCATATATTATTAATGGAATCGTTATTACAGACCACATTAACATGGTAAGAAGAATGATTATTCAAAACAGAAAGACGGAACAAACCGCCTGACTCATATGACTTTCCAACAAAAGTACCAAACTTAGACAGGACCACTTTATTAGACTCAAACACTAATTTGAGACCCTGTCGACATAGCAGCGACACAGATATGAGGTTCCGGCTCATCGATGGCACATAGAGTACGTCCTTCAGCACGAGCGTCTTTCCTGAAGTTAACTTCAGGTAGACCTGTCCAGTACCTCGAACTGCTGCTGGAACACCATTTCCCATCAAGACTGGTGCGCTGCTGAATCCCTGGAATGAAGAGAACATGGATCGATCAGCACAACAGTAGCACCGGAATCCATCCACCAGTCATCTGATGGACTTGCCATAAAGGCCTGAGGTGCATACCCTGGGGTGGAGTTAACCACCACGTTCCCTTCTTTGCGCTGAGGTGGAGGACCTTTTCCCTTCCTAAGTTTGCACCACCGAGCTGTATGCCTGGAGACACCACAAACGTAGCAGATAAAGTCCTCCTTTTTCTTCTTCATCTTTTTGGACTTAGGTTAGTTCATATTCTTCTGTGGAGAGTTCTTCTTCTTCTTCTGGAATTTTCTATCTCCACCCTTCTCAACAACGTGAGCCTGGAGTTGCTGGGATGGCTTGTTACTGGACCTTGCACGCTCTTCCACATTAATCGCAGCTGACAACTCAGTGAGAGTCATTTGCTTCTTCATGTGGCGGCGTGAAGTCACAAAGTCTTGCCAAGAAGGCGGGAGCTTTGCCAGTATTGCATTCACCTGAAAACTGTCTGGTAGGACGCAGCCATATTGGACCAAGTCCCTGACAAGGAGTTGAATCTCCTGTAGCTGCTCCATAACAGACCTTTCCTCAACCATTTTATAGTTAAGGTAGTTTTCCGTTGTGAATGACTCATTGCCATTGTCAACTTCAGAGAACTCGTTCTCAAGTTCAGTCCATAGACCCTTAGCGGAGGTAAAACCAGAGTACACGTCAAATAAGCGGTTTGACAAGACGTTCAGTAGACGAGACAAGCATGCCTCATTGGCTTCGTCCCACTTGGCTTTCTCCGCTAGTGCGGCGGCCTTCGCTGCATCATTAGAATCATCTGATGCAGCCTGCGGAACAGCCGACGTCACTACCCAAAATAATTTTAGGTCAGTGAGCCACATACAAGTCTTAATCTGCCAGCGCTTAAAGCTTGCACCGTCGAACGCTTCAGGCTTAATGACATCAGAACTGGAGGCCATTATACGAATTGGTTTTCTGGATTGTTGTAAATTTAGAGAAATAAGTGACATGCTTCCTTCAGATTTAAATAAATTAAATATTCTAATTCCGAATAAAACAAGCATATAACTCAGATAAATGCTATATATAATTATTACAGCAATGAGCAGTAGCAATTCTAGAACATGTAAACATGTAAAATAGCATCTCAGATCCATCTTATAATTAAACATGGCTTGCAGATGAAGAAGGCAGATTAAACAAATAAACATAATTGTTTATCTTAAAATATTGCTCTCAAAATAGCGAGTTGCTGTAATAAACAGCCCTCCAACGCTAATAGGTGATCAGAGATCCTCGACTAACGTGACAGCCCTATCTTACCAAATCAGGGTTTTAGATCAGATGTAATAAGCCTAATAATCAAATCTAAATGCTAATAATAAGGAGCTGTGTACTAAATAAAATAACAGAATCTAACACAGGTAAACAGCCTTAACAAATATAGATATAATTAGGCACAAATAAATACTTGATGCTGAAATTAACAACACACTAAAACCCAGACTGTCACGTTGTCTCACTACACCGCTATTATCATTGAGCAATCAAATCCGCCCACAGATTGCACAATCACACCCAAGTAAAAAATACTAGCAGATTGCACAAAAATTAAACAGTAAATAAAGAGAGGCAACGAATAACTCACAGCACGTAGATTGTCTACGTGGGAAGATCAGCTTAGCGAACACAAGGTTCTGTCCCAGAAAACCAATTCTGCCGCCCACGTCCGGGCCTGCACGGCGGGAGGTTGACGGAGATACTAGAGCCGCTGCCGGAGCCGATGGAGACGTCCACGGCACCAGCCCGAGAAGACGAACACCGCGCAGCAGGGAGCCCAGGCACCAGGCCACGGTGGACAATAATCAGAACAGACAGAGCACCACACAGGTGCACTGGTGAGACAACGGAGCACAGGAAAACCTCGCTGCGCACAAGCAATGCCACCTCCACCTTCTTCCACCAGCAGGATTAACACCAGAACACCAAGAATCGAAGGAATCGATCCAAATCGTGACTGGAACCGAGAGGAGGAATAGGAACAGAGAGCTAGGATTTTTAGCGAGTTCCTGAGCAGGGAGGTTGTCTCCATACTTAAGGAACCGTCCTCGAGGAGGTTGCGCAGGGGCCGGCGAAGAGTTCGGCGAGCACCGAACGAACAGGCTGCTGAGCGCCGCCGCCAGGAAAAACTGACTTCCTGTTCGCTGCCTGCTCCCTTTCTCCCGCACAACATGGCTTACGTTGTGCCCTAGGGAAGTGCTGGCCCGTGGGCTAGCTCGGCCACCAGGCCTGGTAGCGGCCCACCGGCTGGCCTCCCCTTTCCTTTTTTTATAAATAAAGTGAAAATCTCAAATATGAACAACAAGCAGCTCCTCCAAGGAGCATGGCCTTCCTCCAGCCCAGCTCTGAGCGCATGCCATCGATGCCTAGGTCCCCAATGGCCCTCATGCCCAACTCTCTTCCTGTCTGTCTGCAGAACCCCCTCGACGACGATGAGTTCGGACCCGCGATGCCTAGCTCGACCTTGTCGGCGCGCAATCGATTTGCGTAGCCCCTACGTGATGTTGTCCACCCGTGAGTTCCTCACTGTCCCACACTCTAGGTGTTGGACAAAGTTGCTAAAGCAGTGTCAGCAATAGTCTAGGGGAGACGCTAGACGAGGCAGTCGTCGCAGAAGAGCGGCGATAGGCAGCCGTCGCGGAAGAGCGGCGATGTCCAGCAAGGAGCAGCTCGCATATCCGAGCCAAGGGGTTATGTAAACGAGTGGGCCATGTGTTGGGCCGCAGGATAAAGGGTATTTAAGTCTGTATTCTGTATGAACTGGTTTTCAAAGAAATAGACAATACCAGAAAGGCCTTCGTGCTCCCACCGTCTTCCCAACTTCTCTATCTCTTTCCCCTTCCTCACGCCATTCCCTACTTTCTCCTTTCACGTCGCTAACATTTGGTATCAGACTACTCACATCCTAGAATATTGCACGCATGGAGGCGGCAATACAGTAGATTCTCGACGCGATGGCGCACATGGAGCTCCACTTGACCGATGCGTTGGCGAGCCGTGGTGGCGAGCACAGGATGGAGGACGCGGTCTCAGGGTTGCCATCTTCCAACTCTGCCACCTTCTCCGTCGCCGCGCCGGTGTACGACAACGACGAGTTCAGCTCTTCGGCGGCCTCAGTGTACACTGACGATGTGTTCAGCTCTTCGGCAGCCCCACCCACAGGCTTCCATGGAGAGCCTGCTTTCGACGAGGAGCCCGACAACTCCATCACCGAGTCCGTCGACGTCTCATGCCACGACCATCTCTTCCTCCTCGACACCGCCTGGGATCGCTCGCAGCAGCACAACGCCAGCATCCCAGGACGGTGCCAGCATCTCGGTCGCAGCGCGCGGCTGCAGCGCCGACCGCTACAGCACCTGACCGTCGACCCCGTCAGCGTCGTCCATGGCAGCAACGACTCTGAGCTGTCCCACAGCAAGGTCGACACGGTCCCTGCGACCGCCGCGCTCTCCAACCCGTGCGAGAAGGTCCACAACGGGCTCGTCGGCGTGACGGAGTTGTCCCGTGAAGTGCGACTCCTCCGCTTCTCCTTGAACCAGGCGCTCAACACATCCATCAGCAAGCATGTCCTCGACTGCACCATCATCGACGGGAAGTCGTGCTTGCGGGCACACACGTTGAGGAGCATCGCGGAAGAGGTTGGACACACGACCTTAGGGATGGTCCAGACGAAACACATCAACAACTAGGAGAAGTTGGACGGGATGGTCGTTGTCGAGCACAACACCTTCGGTCTCTTCTCTAGGGAGTTCACGCACGGGCTCCACCTCATCGGCCCCCGCGAAGTCAGAGCCCCATCCCTGATTCGAGCCTCAGAGCAGAGCAGCCTCCCCGATCTCCACGCCTCTGTGATAGCCCGCATGAAGCAGATGGCGCGCAAGTCGATGGGCGGCAAGGCGCCACAGAAGCAGCTCGCAACAAAGGGGCGCGCAAGTCAGAGGCGAGGACAGGCCGCGTGAAGAAGGCGCACCGGCTCCGCCCGGGCACCGCCGCGCTGTGCGAGATCCGTCAGTATAAGAAGAGCACGGAGATGCTAATCCGCAAGCTCTTGTTCCAGCACCTCGTCGGCCACGACGCCACATGGTTCCTGCTCGACATCGCCTTCTACAACCACAACAGGTTCTAGAAGGACTCCACCAGCATCAGCGGGATCCCCATGTCCAACACCAGGAGCACAGAGGAGGAGGAGGTTCTCGCCACCTCGCCCAACAGGTGTTTGACGAATTGCTTCAAACTCATACAAAGTTGTTTCAGCTGGGATGCAGTGCCATATCGACAGCCTTGGCCACCACCTCATATGCAGGTTGAGTTTGGGTGTGGTAGTGCTGATTTATGTCTAATTCCATGGTCGTCTTTCACCACAGTTGGTACCAATGAGGAGATAATTGACATCACATCTGATGATGACAAGGTTGATAATGTGGTTGATCGGCTGATTGATGAACAGATCGCAGTAGTAGTCTTTGTGCCAGCGTGTATGGAAGCTACGCCTAATAATGGGATAAATACAAGCAAAACCATGGAGACCTTTGCTGCTCATCAGTCTCCTGAGTATGATAGTGGATTGAAAGATAAGGATCAGAGAATATCATTTGAAGATGAGATATCTGAGGGTGGGCAAGCTGAACAAAGTACTCCACAACAGGAATTGTGTGCTATGCCACCAGATACTAGTGACCGTGAAACTGTTGAGAGGACAACCAGAAGTATTGAGGTGGAGCATTCTCTCAGGTTGAGTCAAAGCATAAAATGAACTCTATGTCCGTGGAAGCTTCTGAGCATGTCACTATCACTCAGATTGATAAGAAGCAGGTTCAACAAGTTGAGATAACTCAGGAGTTAGATTCACTGTCGATATGTTCTAGGGAGCATTCTGATGAGGCACTTGAAGGGGAGAGAACAGTGCAGGCTGGGTTGGAACAAGAGTGTGAGGTGCTGGGGATATTGTCAACGATCACCTCAGATTTTTTTGCAATAGGGCTCAGTCCAAATCAGTATACTGTGTATTTTTATCGGAATTTGATGGCCTGCATGATGTTGATCCGTCGCAGATTTTTGTTGTCATTTGGACATAGTTGGGATGCGGTGATGTACAAGCAACTATGGCCACCACCCGTGCATGTTGTGATACTAGGAGATGGCTTTTCCGTCAGGCTTACACCTTGGCAACCAGTTGATACTGATATCTACAGCTTTCCTATGAACAAACCAGAATCATCTGCAAGTGTCTTTGGTATTGCAACAGAATCAACGCAGTGTGCCTATGATTCCCAAGGAAACAGTGTCTCGACAATCCTCTTGATGATGCAAAGATGCCTTTATGAACAGATGATGCAATACAAATCTGAAGAGGGTTGTACTCAGGTAGTGAAATGCCTCCCACCGGCTGATGCAAGTTTACTTGTCTGGGCTGTTAATCAGATGACTGATCCATTGATGTATGTGGTCCAAGTGATGAATTTTCTCAAGGACAATGAGGAGTCACCTCGAGAGGATGTTTTGCTGCTCCAGAAGGACCCATTTGATGGCAACAGGCATCAGAAACCCAATGTGACACTTGCCATCTCCTTGAGGAAAGATCCAGGAGTCATTGCTGCGTGCACTGCCCCATCCAACGAAGTACCAACATATGTGGAGGACTACACTAGTAGCTCACAATCTGCAACTGCTGGCTAGTGGCTATCACCGATGCTCCCGGCATGACAACTAAAATTTCTTACCATCAGCGGCTTGGGGGCAAGCCGCATTTCAAGCGGTGGGGAATGTCAGCAATAGTCTAGGGGAGATGCTAGACGAGGCAACCGTCGGGGAAGAGCGGTGATGTCCAGCAAGGAGCAGCTCGCATATCCGAGCCAAGGGGTTATGTAAACGAGTGGGCCATGTGTTGAGCCGCAGGGTGAAGGGTATTTGAGTCTGTATTCTGTATGAACTAGTTTTCAAAGAAATAGACAATACCAGAAAGGCCTTCGTGCTCCCACCGTCTTCCCAACTTCTCTATCTCTTTCCCCTTCCTCACGCCATTCCCTGCCTTCTCCTTTCACGTTGCTAACAAGCAGTAAATCGTGTGTTGCTTACATCCATCATCGAGATTGTGCCTCGTGCACCCCTTGTTCGACGAAATGCCACACCAATGGACAAGCATGCATGACTTGAGTTCGATTCGGGCAGGTTGTTTGATGTGTGTGATTTGCTCTATTTACGATTCAATCGATGTGGTGCATATATGGATGGGTGTAAAATGTTTTGGTTATATGCCGTGGTAGGGTCGCATTCACGATTGGAGAGCAAACATATTGTTTGATGTGAGGATTAAGTTTAGAATGCAAGTTTGTATGTGAAGAGCGCATTGGTAGACATATATGTCGAGTATGGTTATTTTGGTGATGCAATAGAGGAGTAAATTACTTTAAACACTAGCTGATGGGTTATGTTATGTGTTGCTTGTGATGATTTATGGTATGGAGAAGTTATGCCTTGCATTAATGGGTATTACATTCTATGTTTATGAAGTTGGTTACATATTGTAGATAATGCTAAGTGCTACTCGAATCATTTGGAAGCGAGTAGCACCGATAGGTATGCTTCCTTGGAAATCAAAGAGTGATCCGATGAAATATGTGAAAGTCGCCAAGAGGGGGATGGATGGGCGAAATCTGAAAAATTATAAACTTTGAACATGAACTTTGCCCGGGTTATAGTTAGAATGAGTAATAATGAAATTGGGGTGTGGAAAAGAGTTCTTCTTGCTATGAGTTGCTCAATCAATACGGATAACTTTGGAGCTAACTAAAAGAGATTGCAAGCAAGAGAACATTAGAGAGAGAGAGGAAGAATCAAATCGTAAAGTAATGATCAACATAAATGAACACAATGATTTGTTTCCTGAGGTTCGGTTCCAAAGAACATACTCCCCGTTGAGGAGGCCACGTAGGCCGGGTCTCTTTCAACCCTTTCCCTCTCTCAAACGGTCACTTAGATCGGATGAGTGCTTCTTCTTAATCTTGAGGGTCACTTAGACCCCGTAGGGATCACCACATAATTTGGTGTCTCTTGCTAGCTTTACAAGTTAGTTGAGATTTTAGAAGGAGATGAAGAAAGCACGATTAAGAAATCCAAACAACAGGAAAAATCAAAAGATCACACTCTCTCTAGACTTTCCAAGGCACCAAGCACTAATGATCACTAGTCACAATTTGGCACTTGGATGAGTTTGGGAGCGTTGAATGTGTCTTGGGATGAAGTGAATGCTCTTATATTGAATGTGAATGAATAGGATGCTTGGATTAGAGTGAATCGAGGTGGTTGGGTTGTATTTATAGCCACCAACCGCTTCCTAGCCGTTGCCCACTTCATGAAACCACGGACTGTCCGTGCTCCTGGCTCGAATGGTCCGCCTCTGCACATCAATGGTTGAAATCGCAACGGTCAGCAGTAACGGCTATATCAACGGCTATAAGTGCATTAAATGTGTCGTCAGATGTCAGATAAAGCAGTCACGGATGGTCCGGTCGTGCACCCCGGACGGCCCGCGAGGACGCTAAAAAACATTTTACCAAACCCGTCACCTTTGGGTTTCTCTGGTTTTCAATGATCGGACGGTCCGCGCCTGAGGCCAGACGGTCCAAGCTTGGTACCGAATGGTGCTCTTTTCTTGTTCGGACAGTCTATAGTACAAATGTGAGTTTTGCATAGTTCATTTTCGAGGCTCATCGAGGTGTCACGCATGGTCCACCGGAAGGGCCTAGACGGACCGCACACAGGTGAATTCTCCAAAAAGCTTCTCCTATCTGGAATAATCTATAGTATTCCGGATAGTCGACTTAGAATGGAGATGGTTGGAATTATGCACCTGAGAATTAATCAACTAGGCAAACTAGTTAGTCCATTAGGTTGTGATGGTCATCAATCATTAAAAATCAATTTAGAGAAAATGGTAAAGGCCTTTTCCCTTTCAATCTCCCCATTTTTGGTGATTGATGCCAACCTAAATCAAAGCAACTATAAAGTGTATAAAAGTAACAAGTTTGCAATGTTGAAAAAAGTGCATAAGTTTCTAAAGTGAAAGGAGTTCTAAGTACATATGTATGTTTTGATATAGCAAAAATTTTAGACAACATTTGCACCACTTAGCTTGTTTTTGTAAATATTTTTGAAAAGTCTTCTCAAATTCTTTTGCAATTACCCTAAGATGTAAGAATATAATTTTTCAAAATCATTTTCAAGTTTGAAAGATTCTCCCCCTTTTTCAAATGATTTTCCTTTGGCTAAATAAAAGCTCCCCCTAAAGAAGTTCTCCCCTTAACTGTCAAGAGGGTTTTTGCAAATGCAATAGTACCAATTTGGAGGAAGATAAAAGTTAGAAAACGGGGTGGTGGAGCAGTCCTTTTGCTTTGGCCTATTAATTTCTCCACCTTTGGCATTAAGCGCTAAAAATTAAGAAACCTGGAGGCCTATAACAAGAAAGATATGAATGTAAGTATATGAGTAGGGCAAATGGTATATTTACCGACGAAGATGCAGTGGAAGCCTTATCTTTGCCTACAACTCCATTTTCCTTTCAATCTAATACTAAGTATAGAATTACACTTGGAAGGACGTTAGTCTTAGCTCTGGCACAAGAAGAAGAAGAAATATGAATTTGTACAAAACAAAAGAGACACGCCATGATCAAAGGTATAAAATGAGCAATGTGTGCAATATTTCAATAAAAGTTCTGAGAATCTAAGACATTCAGTTCATTCCAAAGCTTACTAAAAGTCTTTTCATCTAGGGGCTTAGTGAAGATATCGGCTAACTGGTTGTGGGTGCTAACATGTTCAATTGTGATATCTCCCCTTTGTTGGTGATCTCTTAGGAAGTGATATCAGATGTTTATGTGCTTTGTGCGGCTGTGTTCAACAGGATTACCCGTCTTCCGGATTGCACTCTCATTGTCACATAGGAGGGGGACTTTGCTCAATTTGTAGCCATACTCCCTAAGAGTTTGCCTCATCCAGAGTAATTGTGAACAACAATGTCCTGCAGCAATATACTCGGCTTCGGTAGTGGATAGAGCCACTGAGTTTTGTTTCTTTGAAACCCAAGACACTAGGGATCTCCACAGAAACTAATAAGTCCCTGATGTACTCTTTATATCAACCTTACATCTGGCATAATCAGCATCAGAATACCCGATTAGATCACAAGTAGATCCCTTGGGGCACCAAAGCCCAAACCTAGGGGTATAAACTAAATATCTCATGATTCTTTTCACGGCCCTTAGGTGGACTTCCTTAGGGTCGGCTTGAAAACATGCACACATGCATACTGAAAGCATAATATTCGGTCGTGAAGCATATAAATAGAGTAAGATCATATCATCGACCGGTATACCTTTTGATCTACAGATTTACCTCCTGTGTCGAGGTTGAAATGCCCATTTGTTCCCATAGGAGTCTTGATGGGCTTGGCATTCTTCATTCCAAACCTCTTGAGAATGTCTTGATTGTACTTTGTTTGGCTGATGAAGGTGCCCTCTTGGAGTTGCTTGATTTGGAATCCAAGGAAATACTTCAACTCCCCCATCATGAACATCTCAAATTTATGTATCATAATTCTACTAAAGTCTTCACAAGATGACTTGTTAGCAGACCCAAAGATAATATCATCAACATAAATTTAACATATAAACAAGTCTTTGACAATTGTTTTAGTTAAGAGAGTAGGGTCAACTTTTCTGACTTTGAAACCATTAGCAATAAGAAAGTCTCTCTAGCAATCATACCATGCTCTTGGAGTCTTGGGGCTTGTTTGAGCCCGTAAAGTGCCTTTGAGAGCTTATAGACATGTGAAGGATAATCATTATCTTCAAATCCAGGAGGTTGCTCAACATGCACCTCTTCCTTGATAGGGCCATTGAGGAAGGCATTTTTCACATCCATTTGATACAACTTAAAGCCATGGTAAGTAGCATAGGCAAGTAAAATTTGAATTGACTCGAGCCTAGCTACGAGTGCATAGGTTTCATCAAAATCTAAACCTTCGACTTGTGAATACCCCATGGCAACAAGTCAGGCTTTATTCCTAGTTACCACACCATGCTCATCCTGTTTGCTGCAGAATACCCATTTGGTACCTACAACAATTTGGTTAGGACGTGGAACTAAATGTCAGGCCTCATTCCCCGTGAAGTTGTTGAGCTCCTCTTGCATTGCTACCACCCAGTCAAGATCTCTAAGTGCATCCTCTATGATGCATGGCTCAATAGAAGACATAAAAGAATAATGTTCACAAAAATGAGCAATTCGAGAGCGAGTGGTTACCCCCTTTTGAATGTCACCAAGGATTGAGTTGACGAGGTGATCTCGTTGAATTGCTTGGTGGACTCTTGGGTGAGGTGGTCTTTGATCTTGAATCTCTTGTTCATCCTCCTTTTCTCGATCAACTTCATCTCCCCCTTGATCGATGCCTTCTTCTTCTTCTTGAGCTGGTTCCTCATCTTGAGTTGGTAGATATGCTTGTATGGAAGATGATGGTTGATCTTGTGTGTAAGGAAAATGGACCCCGGTCATTTGGCTAATTGAGTTTTGGTGTTTGATGATTAACACAACCTGTGGACTAATATGTTTGCCAGTGTTTATAATTATAGTTCACAGGATGCGAAGAGAATTGGACCAAGGCAATGAGGATGCAACACCTCAAAAGAAGACATAAAAAGATGCATAGGAGTCCAATACTCAAGAACTAAAGAAGCCCGAAGAAATCAGCAAAGGAATCCAAGAAACGGGCTGTCAGCCAGCGCCTGGTGGCGCACCGGACATTGATGTCCGGTGTGCACCAGACTGTCCGGTGTGGCACCGGACAGTCTGCGTAGAGAGGCCACAGACATGCGCTCTCTGGTTGTAGCACCGGACTGTCCGGTGTGCACCAGACTGTCCGGTGTGCCACGGGCAGACGGCAACGGTCGGATCCAACGGTCGACTGCTACAGGCGCCAACGGTCGGCTGACGTGGTGTGCACCGGACACAGCACAGTAGATGTCCGGTGGTGCACCGGACTGTCCGGTGCCCCCGACGACAGAAAGCTGCTGCTTTCTGTCCAACGGCTAGTTTGGGGTGTGGAGGCTATAAATACCACCCCAACCGGCCATTCTCAAGTGTGGGAGCCCAAGCAACATACCAAGGCATATAGTGCGCATTTTCAAGAGCTCAAACACCCAAGTGCTTAATAGAATCACTCGGTGATTAGCGTAGGTGCTTTGCGAAGTGCTTAGGTTAGTTAGACCGCTTTAGCGCTTGCTCTAGGTGAACCCTAGTTAGTTGAGTGAG
Source organism: Zea luxurians (assembly GCA_029449295.1). Taxonomy (NCBI): domain Eukaryota; kingdom Viridiplantae; phylum Streptophyta; class Magnoliopsida; order Poales; family Poaceae; genus Zea; species Zea luxurians. The sequence continues at coordinate 87,567,013 of JAOPSE010000005.1, forward strand.
TTCTGTAAAACCACACAACCCCTCGGCTCTTGCGTGAGTCGTTGTAATTGTACCGAGTGGGGCGAGAGTCTTGCGAGACCGTGACAACCGCGTTTGTGTCACGGCCGCCACCGTGTACCGGAGGGAACGAGGCCCGCGGCGTTTCGGCCGGAAGCTCGATAGTGGAGACGGCGGGGAGCGTCCGAGAGGAGCCGGAAGCGGAGCACCACTTGCGCGTGGAGAAGGCCCGCGGCTCTCTATGGAGTTACTCGACCGTGGTGCTTGGCCCTCGCGTGGGCTTCCCTTTGCGTAGGGGCACCAACGAGGATTAGTCGGGACCTTGCGTGGTTCCAGATACCTCGGTAAAAATACCGGTGTCATCCACGAGAGTTTGCTTCTCTACTTGGCTCTTTACATTCCGCATTTATATTAAGCATTTAAGTTTCAATCTTGTAGTCATACTTATTTGGTGTAGATTGAAACTTAGCCTTTGCGGTAGAGATAGCAACACTTAGACAAAACCTAGTTTGCACATTCTAGTTTTGATTATTTGCATAGGTTTTGCTCTAGGGATTTAATTGTGGCCTAGTTTAGTAAAAGTTTTAGAAGTCCTAATTCACCCCCCTCTTAGGCGTCACCCGTTTCCTACAAGTGGTATCAGAGCCCGGTTTGGCTCATTTGAAACGCTTTAGCTTTACCGCTAAAAGAGCCGACGCCTTTTAGAGGAAGGGATGGATACCCATAGGCCACCACACTTCGACGGCACTAACTTCCCATATTATAGTGCTAGAATGGCTTGTTACCTAGAGGCCGTTGATCTAGGTGTTTGGAGAGTCACTCGTGACGGGATGAAACCCCTCAAGAATCCCGAGAAACCCACCACGAGTGAGGAAAAAGAAATTCATTTAAATGCTAGAGCCAAAAATTGCTTGTATGAATCTCTTAGCATGGATATTTTTAATCAAGTATTTACCTTGAAAACTGCTAATGAGATTTGGCTAAAATTGCATGAGCTCCATGACGGCATTGGCATGTTTGGTTCAGCTTTTTTCTGACCAGCTTTTCCAAGAATCTAGCTGTGGGGAGAATCTGGCTATATAGAGAATTTGAGTATCATTAGGATTACGTTCGGAGGAAGATAAAGTTGTCCATGGGGCTCAGGATCTATAAAGTGACGGATTACTACTATTGCGACGACTCAACTGATTATATGTTTATGTTGATTTTGAATGGTTTTTACCCAAACGAATTTTATAGAAGCTGACTGAAAAGCTGAGTGTTTGGCAGTCCGCAGCAGCTTTTGGTGGCCAGAAGCTGCGAAAAGCCGAAACAAACAGGGGCATCAAATGTCCGTGAGCAAAAACATTGCCTAGTCTTAAATGAGTATAATTCTTTTGCTATGAAAGTTGATGAGCTTGTTAGAGATATGTATTCTCGGTTGAATCTAATTATCAATGAGCTCAATTCTATTGGCATTAATAAGCTAGGTGATGCAGACATTGTGAGGAAGATTATCTCCCTGCTACCACAACAAAGATATGGGAGCATCATCACCATCCTTCACAACATGGAGGACTTGAGCAACATGACCCCGACCATTGTGATTGGGAAAATCGCGGCTTTTGAGATGTTGCGAAAAATGAGTCGGGGAGAGGAGCCAACTTCCTCAAGGCCATATGCTTTTGCATGTGATGAAAGGAAGGGCAAAAAGAAGGCTCCCACTTCAAGTTCCTCAAGTGAAGAAGAGGAAGAAGAAGAAAGTGATGATGATGAAGATAATCAACCATGCACATCATCCTCCGAGGACGAAGAAACAATCCGACGCGTCGGAAAGGTAATGAGGATGATCCGCAAGATTAATCTAATGGGTGTGCCCCTGCAGGTCAAGGATCTTCTCTTTAACATTGACAGGAAAAAGCAAAGGAAGAGAGGATGCTTCGCATGTGGGGAGAAGGGCCACTTCAGGGACAACTGTCCAAATATGGCCAAACCCAAAAAGGAGAGGAGCAAAGGCAAGGCGCTAACAAGTGTTAGAACTTGGGATGATTCTTCAAGTGAAGATGAACCTCCAAGGACGCGCAGCCACCGGTCCTCGTCACGATCATCACGGTCATCACACAAATGCCTCATGGCAAGAGGTAACAAAAGCATTCCATCCTCTAGTGATGAAAGTAGTAGTGATGATGAAGGTGAGGGAAAGCCCTCTCTAGATGAGCTTGCGGAAGCCGTAGAATTTTTTCCAAGATGTTTGCACTAAGCAAAAAGCTCAACTTAAAACTTTGAAAAATAAGTTGGTTAGCTCTCAAAATGATTACAAAGGTTTGCTAGAAAAATTTGAAACTTTTGCAAACTTAAATAGTGAGCTATCAACTAAAATTGAGCTATTAGAATCTAGTGCTCCATCCACTGCTACCGATGACAGCCTTATTAAAAAGAATGAAAAACTTAAGGCTAAGTTAGCTAGCTCCCAAGAAGCTATTGAAAATTTGCTAGAGAAAATGGAAATTCTTAGCATACACAATAATGAGCTAACTACTAAGCTAGAAAACATTGGTAGCACCCCAGCAGCATCTTTAGTTGAAATACCTGAAATAATTAAGAAAGATGCTTCTACTTCCTGTTTTGATTTAATTTATGATTCTAACCCCTGCAACCAAGTCGTTGTTGAGAATATTGTTGTAGAGACATGTTCGGATGAGGTTGCAAAGGAAAATGAACAATTAAAGCAAGAAGTGGCTCGCCTTGGCAAGGCTTTGTATGACAAGAAAGGCAAAGCCAAACAAATCCGACCTCCACAGGATAACACCATTGCGGGAGTGAACAAGCCTGTAGAGGGAGAAACTGTGATTTGTAGGCTATGCCACATGGAAGGCCACAAGTCTTTCCAATGCAAGGCGATGACCGGGGATAAACAAAGGCAAAAGCTCAAGCAAAAGCCATCAAGCAAAATCTCCAACACCTACATCAAAAAGGTGAACAAAAAGGATGCTACACCATATTTGATCAAGAAGAAAAAGAATGGAAAGGTGATAGCAATCAAGGCCAACAAGCAAGCCAACAAAGGAAAAGGGGCCAAACGCATCTGGGTGCCAAAGGAGATAATTTCAACCATGAAAAGCACCAAGAAGGTTTGGATCCCGAAAGGGAAGTGAGTGGACCAAAGGTCATCGAGAAATTTGGAGACTTGGCAAATTTGGGATGTATATCATGGGATACATCATATTGGATCAAGTTAATTGCCAAGTGGGTTAGTGAAAATTTTGGACCCAAATTTCCCACCCATGACTAAGGTAACTAGTTTTATTGTATTCTTCGTTTTTAGATATGCGTATCTATTTACCTTTTATCTAGTTTACCTTTCTTGCCTAGTATTACATTTGTTATGTACTTTTGTTTAAAATCATGCATACTAGGTAAATCATATGGTAGGATTGCTTGTTTTTAATTCATATACTTAAGCAAACCTACATGGCTTAAAATGTTTATTTAAGCATGGCACATAGCTTCTATATCACTCCATAGTAAATGATGCATAAATTGAAAATTTTGATTTCTACAAGTTGTATCATTTAACTTATATGTGCCAAAGTTAGGATTATAGATAATTTGCCCCTCTTGATATCAAATCAAAGTGCATGTCTCCTACAAGTATTCAAAACTTGTATGCACACCTTTAGGGGAGGTTACTCTATAATCTAACACTTTGAGACTAACATCTTTTCAAGTCTATTTCATGTGATAGTCTCATTGTAAGGAAAATGAAGTCCCCGGAGAAAGACAAACAATCTTCCACTGCAAAATCTCCAAGAACTCACATGTCTCTCAAGCTCACCATTGACCTTCAATTGGTATCTTTTGAGACTACATTCAGTATCATTTACATGTCTTCTCCTAAATTTGATTAGACTATATTTCATATCATATGCTTCCATGTTGCAAAAATGCATAAGTAGTTAACTCATATTCTGTTACCTATGCATAAGGGAAGTTAGTCTTTTCAAATCATGTCTTGCACCTCTAATTTTCAAATGCTTTTTCCTAAGTAGAGGATCTCTGTCAGGGGGAGTATTTCTTCATCTCTAAAAAAGGGGAGAAACTTCTTTCTAAAGAGAACACTCATTTAGGGGGAGTAATCCTTTCAACTGATATCATTCATATGGTTTATTTTAATATCTTTCTAGTGATATCATTTGATACAATTCTTGTTGAGGGCAAGCTTTTATTTACTTCCTACATGCTTTTAATGTCTTCCTTTTCGGTGGTTGATGCCAAAGGGGGAGAAGTTTAGGGACCAAAGCAATGAAAACTATATCAAACACCAAACACCACCAATTTAAAATTTTATATCTCCAAATGTTTTTTCAAGTGGTTTTGGTTATTTGGTCCATAAATAGGAAGTAAGTGAATTATGGAGTTAGGGGGAGGCTTAAGTCCATAATTTCACATTGTGGGGACAATCATGCATCTTAGCAAGTAGATTGCATATTTTAATTCAAATACTTGTATTATTTGCTTGCTTTGGTTGTGTTGTCATCAATCACCAAAAAGGGGGAGATTGTAAGGAAAATGGACCCCGGTCATTTGGCTAATTGAGTTTTGGTGTTTGATGATTAACACAACCTGTGGACTAATATGTTTGCCAGTGTTTATAATTATAGTTCACAGGATGCGAAGAGAATTGGACCAAGGCAATGAGGATGCAACACCTCAAAAGAAGACATAAAAAGATGCATAGGAGTCCAATACTCAAGAACTAAAGAAGCCCGAAGAAATCAGCAAAGGAATCCAAGAAACGGGCTGTCAGCCAGCGCCTGGTGGCGCACCGGACATTGATGTCCGGTGTGCACCGGACTGTCCGGTGTGGCACCGGACAGTCTGCGCAGAGAGGCCACAGACAGGCGCTCTCTGGCTGTAGCACCGGACTGTCCGGTGTGCACCAGACTGTCCGGTGTGCCACAGGCAGACGGCAACGGTCGGATCCAACGGTCGACTGCTACAGGCGCCAACGGTCGGCTGACGTGGTGTGCACCGGACACAGCACAGTAGATGTCCGGTGGTGCACCGGACTGTCCGGTGCCCCCGACGACAGAAAGCTGCTGCTTTCTGTCCAACGGCTAGTTTGGGGTGTGGAGGCTATAAATACCACCCCAACCGGCCATTCTCAAATGTGGGAGCCCAAGCAACATACCAAGGCATATAGTGCGCATTTTCAAGAGCTCAAACACCCAAGTGCTTAATAGAATCACTCGGTGATTAGCGTAGGTGCTTTGCGAAGTGCTTAGGTTAGTTAGACCGCTTTAGCGCTTGCTCTAGGTGAACCCTAGTTAGTTGAGTGAGTTTTGTAAAACCACACAACCCCTCGGCTCTTGCGTGAGTCGTTGTAATTGTACCGAGTAAGGCGAGAGTCTTGCGAGACCGTGACAATCGCGTTTGTGTCACGGCCGCCACCGTGTACCGGAGGGAACGAGGCCCGCGGCGTTTTGGCCGGAAGCTCGATAGTGGAGACGGCGGGGAGCGTCCGAGAGGAGCCGGAAGCGGAGCACCACTTGCGCGTGGAGAAGGCCCACAGCTCTCTACGGAGTTACTCGACCGTGGTGCTTGGCCCTCGCGTGGGTTTCCCTTTGCGTAGGGGCACCAACGAGGATTAGTCGAGACCTTGCGTGGTTCCGGATACCTCGGTAAAAATACCGGCGTCATCCACGAGAGTTTGCTTATCTACTTGGCTCTTTACATTCCGCATTTATATCAAGCATTTAAGTTTCAATCTTGTAGTCATACTTATTTGGTGTAGATTGAAACTTAGCCTTTGCGGTAGAGATAGCAACACTTAGACAAAACCTAGTTTGCACATTCTAGTTTTGATTATTTGCATAGGTTTTGCTCTAGGGATTTAATTGTGGCCTAGTTTAGTAAAAGTTTTAGAAGTCCTAATTCACCCCCCCTCTTAGGCATCACCTATTTCCTACATTGTGCACCAAGAGGCTCTTCGGGTTCTTGTGGACAAACATATCCAATGGACATGTTCCTTAGCATAATGCACAGAGCCTCTTCATCAACTAACTCATCAAGATCAATTTGCTCCACTTGAGAGCCATTAGTCTCATCAAACACAATGTCACAAGAAACTTCAACTAATCTAGTGGATTTGTTGAAAACTCTATATGCCCTTGTGTTTTAGTCATAACCAAGTAAAAAAAACCTTCTACTATTTTAGGAGCAAATTTTGAAATTCTACCTCTTTTAACAAGAATAAAGCATTTGCTCCCAAAAACTCAAAAATAAGAAACATTTGGCTTTTTACCGGCGAGGAGTTCATATGATGTTTTCTTGAGGATTCGGTGAAGATAGAGTCGGTTGATAGAATAGCAGGCGGTGTTAATCGCCTCCACCCAAAACCGATGTGATGTCTTGTATTTCTCAAACATGGTCCTCACCATATCCATAAGAGTTCTATTCTTTCTCTCCACAACACTATTTTGTTGAGGTGTGTAGGGAGAAGAGAATTCATGCTTGATGCCCTCCTCCTTAAGAAATCCTTCAATTTAAGAGTTCTTGAACTTCGTTCCATTGTAGCTTCTAATCTTTTTTATTCTTAATCTGAACTCATTTTGAGCTCGTCTCAAGAATTTCTTTAAGGTCTCTTGGGTTTGTGATTTTTCTTGCAAAAAGAACACCCAAGTGAAGCGAGAATAGTCATCCACAATTACAGGACAATACTTACTCCCTCTGATGCTTATTTAAGCAATCAGGACGAATAGATCTATGTGGAGTAGCTCAAGTGGCCTCTCGGTCGTCATGGTGTTCTTATGTGGATGATGAACTCCAACCTGCTTCCCTGCTTGACATGCACTATAAATCCTATCTTTCTCAAAGTGAACATTGGTTAGTCCTAAAATGTGTTCCCCTTTAGAAGCTTGTGAAGATTCTTCATCCCAACATGGGCAAGTCGGCAATGCCAGAGCAAGCCCATATTAGTCCCAGCAATTAGGCAAGTGTCTAGTTCAGCATTGTCATCAGTGAAATCAACTAAATATAGTTATCCATTTAACACTCTCCTAAAAGCTAGTGAACCATTACTTCTTCTAATGATGGTAACATCAATATCAGTAAATAAACAATTGTAGCACATTTTGCATAATTGAGATACAGAAAGCAAGTTGTAGCCTAGAGATTCTACGAGAATACATTAGAAATGGAATGGTCAGGTAATATAGCAATTTTACCCAATCCTTTGACCAAACCCTAATTTACATCCCTGAATGTGATTGCTCTTTGGGGATCATCATTTTTATCATATGAGGAGAACATCTTTTTCTCCCCTGTCATGTGGTTTGTGCACCCGCTGTCGATTATGCAACTTGTTCCCCCAGATGCATAAACCTACAACACAGATTTAGGTCGTGCCCTAGGTATTCAAACAGTCTTCGGTCCTTTTACATTAGAAACAAGCACCTTAGTTACCCAAACACAAGTCTTTGGACTCTTGTGCTTGCCCCCAACATATTTGGCAACTACTTTGCCTGATTTGTTAGTGAGAACAAAGGATGCATTAAGGGTCTTAAATGAAATACTTGGTTCATTTGATGCATCAACAACCTTTTTCTTAGGCATTTTAATATGAGTTGTATGACTAAAACTAGAAGCCTCATTTTTGTAAATGTAAGCATGATGAGCAACATAATGAGATTTCTTAGCATGAATTCTTCTAACCTTGTGCTCAGGATAGTTCTCAGGATATAAAATGTAACCTTCTCTATCTTGCACCATGGGAGCCTTGCCCTTAACAAAGTTAGAAATCTTGTTTCCATGGGCATTGAGTTTGATGTTGTTTTGGCTCCTAGGTTGGAAGCCACTGCCATCCTTAATGCAAGGGCGTCTCCCATTGTAAAGCATATTACAAGCAAATTTAAAATTTCCATTTTCAAGCTCATGCTCAACAATTTTGGCATTCAATTTAGATATGTGATCATTTTGTTCTTTAATCATAGCAAGGTGATCATTCATAACATTAACATCAACATCTCTACACCTAGTACAAATAATAACATGCTCAACTGTAGATGTAGGGACATGGCGACCATTCAATTCCTCAATCTTGGCAATTAAATCAACATTTTCAGTTTCAAGATAAGAAATTGAATCATTACTTGTTTTTAGCTCTTAAGTCAAGCTTTTGCATTTTCAACTTCAAGAGCAAAAGCATCTTATAGCTTAACATTTTTTTGTTCTCCTTAACGAGTAGATCTTCTTGGCAATCCAAGACTTCATCCTTCTCGTTAATGGATTTTATCAATTCATTGTTTTTCTCCTTTTGTTCTATGGTAAGGTTTGCAAAAACAGAAGACAAATTATCATTCTTTTCACTAGAGCTACCCTCATCATTGGAAGTAGTATATTTGGGGGTGTCACTAGAGTATACCTTATTTGTTTTCCCTTCTTGGCCATGAGACACTTATGGCTGACGTTGAGAAAGAGGAGACCCTTGTTGATGGCGATGTTGGTGGTGTCCTCGTCGGTGGAGCTCTCATCGGAGTCCCACTTCCTTCCCATGTGTGCCTCGTCACCTTTCTTCTTGTTGTAGTACTTCTTATTCTCCATCTTCTTCTTCCCTTTCTTGTCGTTGTCCCTATCACTATCACTAGCATATGGACATTTAGCAATATAATGGTCGAACTTACCATACCGGTAGCAAACCCTCTTGGATTAGGGTTTGTACTCCTTCCCTTTCCTTTGCTTGAGGATTTGCCAAAAGCTCTTGATAATAAGAACCATCTCCTTGTTGTCAAGCTTGAAGGCATCAATTGGGAACCTTTTGGTTAGTGTGAGCTCCTCCTTCTTTTCTTCTGTTGCCTTGAATGCAACAGGTTGTGCCTCGAGTGTGGAGGTGCCACCTTGCTCCAAGTTGACAATGTGTTTGGAGTCTTTGACCATAAGTTTAAAGCTCACAAACTTGCCAATCACCTTCTCGAGAGACATTTGCTCATACCTAGGATTCTCATGGATTAATTGCACTTGAGTGGGATTACAAAAAACAAGATATCTTAGAATAACCTTAACCATTTCATGGTCATCCCACTTGATGCTCCCGAGGTTGCAGACTTGGTTCACCATGGTCTCGAGCCGGTTGTACATAGCTTGTGGCTCTTCTCCTTTATTGAGGACGAACCAACCGAGTTCTCCCTCAATTGTTTCCTGCTTGGTGATCTTGGTGACCTTGTCCCCTATGTGCGCCGTGTTGAGGACGTCCCAAATTTCTTTGGCACTTTTCAACTTGTGCACCTTGTTGTACTCCTCTCTACACAAGGAAGCAAGGTGTATGGAGGTGGCTTGGGAGATGAAGTGCCTTACTAGGGCGGCTTCATCAGAGTTGTAGTCCTCATCGCCCACTTGTGGTGCCTACGCTCCAAACTCAACAATATCCCAAATGCTTTTGAGGAGTGAAGTTAAATGGTGCCTCATTTATCACTCCACATAGAATAGTCTTCACCATCAAAATAAGGTGGTTTGCCTAAGGGAACAAAAAGTAAAGGAGCACGTTTAGGAATGCGAGGATAGTGAAGAGGGATCTTACTATACTTCTTACGCTCTTGGCGCTTTGAAGATGTTGACTCAGCGTTGGAGGTTGAGGGTGTGGATGAGTCAGTCTCGTAGTAGACCACCTTCTTCATCTTCTTTTTCTTCTCGTCGCCCTTGTTCTTGTGTGATTTGATGGAGCCGGCAGATTCTTCCTTGTCCTCCTTGTGCTTGTCGCTGGACAACTTGGCCTCCTTTGACAGAGTCTTGTCTTCATGCTTCTTTCCCGAAGATCTAGGATTTTTCCTAGTGATCAACTCCTTTTTGGCGTGTTCACCCAACAACACTTCGAGTTGTTAGACTCTAATAAAGTACCGGGCTTTGATACTAATTGAAAGCCGCCTAGAGGGGGGGTGGATAGGCGAAACCTAAAAATTATAAACTTTGAACATGAACTTTGCCTGGAGTTAGAGTTAGAATGAGTAATAATGAAATCGGAGAGCGGAAAAGAGTTCTTCTTGCTATGAGTTGCTCAATCAATGCGGATAACTTTGGGAGCTAACTCAAAGAGATTACAAGCAAGAGAACTTTAGAGAGAGAGGAAGAATCAAGTCGTAAAGTAATGATTAACACAAATGAACACCACGATTTGTTTCTTGAGGTTTGGTTCCAAAGAACCTACTCCCCGTTGAGGATGTAGGCTGGGTCTCTTTCGACCCTTTCCCTCTCTCAAACGACCACTTAGACCGGTTGAGTGCTTCTTCTTAATCTCGAGGGTCACTTAGACCCTGCAAGGATCACCACACAATTAGGTGTGTCTTGCTAGCTGTACAAGTCACTTGAGAGTTTAGAAGGAGATGAAGAAAGCATGATTAAGAAAGTCGAGCAACAAGAGCAACAGGAAAAATCTAAAGATCACACTCTATCTAGACTTTCCAAGGCACCCATCACTAATGATCACTAGTCACAATTTGGCACTTAGATGAGCTTGAGAGCTTTGAATGTGTCTTGGGATGAAGTGAATGCTCTTGTATTGAATGTGAATGAATGGGATGCTTGGATTAGAGTGAATGGAGGTGGTTGGGGTTGTATTTATAGCGACCAACCACTTCCTAGCCATTGCCCACTTTATGCCAACCACGGACGGATCGCGCTCCTGGCCCGGACAGTCTGCCCCTGCACATCAATGACTGAAATCACAATAATCAGCAGTAACGGCTATAAGTGCATTAAATGTGTCATTAGATGTCAGATAAAAGCAGTCGCGGATGGTTCGACCATGCACCCTGGGCGGTCCGCGAGGACGCTAAAAATACATTTTACTGAACCCGTCATCTTTGGTTTCTCTAGTTTTCAATGGACGGACGGTCCGCGCTTGAGGCCGGACGATCCAAGCTTGGTCCGAAACAGTGCTCTCTTCTCCTTTGGATAGTTCATAGTAGAAATATGAGTTTTGCATAGTTCCTGTCCGAGGCTCACCAAGGTGTCGCAGACGGTCCGCACACAGGTGAATTCTCCAAAAAGCTTCTCCTGTCCAGAATAATCTACGATATTCCAGAAAGTCGACTTAGAATGGAGATGGTTGAAATTATGCACCTGAGAATTAATCAACTAGGCAAACTAGTTAGTCCATTAGGTTGTGACTGTCATCAATCATAAAAAATCAATTCAGAGAAAATGGTAAAGGCCATTTTCCTTTCAATATGCGTGTGAGTGCTTAGGTCCCTAGGTTTGCAAGTTGTAGTATTGTGGAGTTCTATGCTATGTGATAACGCTCTATGTGTTAGATCAAAGAAAGATGTGATGTTTATTTATTTGATGTGTTAAGCAAGTTAATCTAGTAAAGTGGTTTAGAGAACTAGTTAAAACTACTTCTACCCATAATCTAAGTTTGGGTGTCCTAAAATGATGGGCCTAACCTTTGTTAGTTTTTTGGTTCCATTCACTAACTAAGAAAAATATAAACTGATGACATGTTTAGTGTTCTAATGAATGGATAGGTCTAGTTGTATAGGAAAAAACAAATGATGAATGTGTTCGTTTGTTACTTGTATATTTGTTGCTCTAGTGCCCAAAATGAATTGAATGTAATTAGTGAATTGACCTTGATTCTTATTAGGTGGTTTTAGCTGTAACCAACGATAAAATGTTAGAATATTCTAACAAGAACATGATAATTGTAGAGACTAAATAGGAGCTAAATTAGAATACTAGTTGCTTGGGCTGCAGGTACAGTTTTTTCCATGCCATTATTTTGGTGAAATAAAATATGTTTTCTATAGAAATATTCTATACAAAAGTTGTAGATAACATTTTTATCTTGCTTGCTTTAAAATTTCATGGCCATAAGTCTAATAGTTTAAAAGTTATGCTTCTCACAAGTTCAATATCAGAATCTGTCCACATTCTGTTCAGATTTAGAATATTGCACTTTTTTGACTAAGTTAAACTTAGAATCACTTTTTAGTAATTATATAAGAGTTGTAGCATGTTTCCTAAGCTTTCTAGAAAGTTACAGATCATCCTTTTTGGTCATCTAAATCTTTAGTTATAGATGTTTGATATGAAGTCTGAATATATCCAAATTTGGACAGAAGCAACTTGTTTGTGTTGATTGACCTTGATAGATAATGAATCACCCTGAGATGATTATAAATGTTTTGTAGACAATTTTATTAATTTTCTAAAAAATCTAGGATCACCTGTTTTGGATGCTTGAGTATAGGCTGTGTTGTTGTCCAAAATCTGCAAGTGTTAAGTTAGTTGCTTGGAATTGCTCTTGTTTGGCTAAGTAGGTTTAGTTAGTTCTTGATTGATGAAGACTTGTAGTTGCTATACTCAAGTTAGCATGTGTCCCTTGATTGATATGCTTGTCATTTCCCATGATATGCTTACATGCAAGTTTAGTTAAGTATAGGGTCGAGTATCCCATGTCTTTAGTGGTGTTAGATTCATGTGCCGATGATGTATGGATAGCTAGTGCTTGTGTATGAGTGTTTGTAGTCCCTTGCTAATTAGTGCTTAGTTCACTACCGTGTGGTGTCATATGGTCTAGTATTACCTTTCATTATATTCATACATGTGCATCGTCTATATCATTTAGGTACGCTAGGTGATCATCACACGAGATAAAGGATGTGGACTAGCACAGACCACAAGACGGTGTTGGAGACAAACCCGAAGAAGATAAATTGATCAAGTGGATCTTCGTCAAGCGGACGTTGTCTAACAAAAACACTAACCTAGTGTTGGATTCCAGGCAAGCCCCGACATCTAATTCCCATGGTTTGCAATAATTGTTTTATTCACCTACCTGCCTATGATTTTTGCATTAGGTTGTAGCAGTTGTTTGAAAACAATTTCTTCATTTATCCTTGATTACCTTTGGTTATCCCTATCCTTGTCACTTGGGTAAATTAAGTGTGCTTAAATGCTTAGGTCTACTTAGACGATAGGATTCAGATAATTTCCTGTCACTAGCAAGGTACTTGTGCTTACCTTATGCTTGATTTGGGTAAAGTCATTGGGAAATATCAATGGATAGTATGATGATTAAAATGAGACCGGACAGGATGTAGATAAGGAAACAACAAGGCATGGAAGTCTTGGGTGTCTACTTATCCACGTCTGTGTCGATTAAGGACCGTTCCGTTGGTGTCCCTCGAGTCATGTTGAATGCATGCCTAATCACTTAGCTGGCCAGATAACTCATTCCGACTGCGAAGCCAAAGTACTATTCTAGCCAGATTTGACCTTAGGGTGCACTTATTGGTGTGGTTGAGGAGTGACGAGGACTTGACGAGATGACCCATGATGAATGGTACGCCCTGACCCTCTGGTTAGTCAGGAGGTCCCTGGGTATGGTGGCTTCTGTTGAATCCGCGACATGCAGTTAGGCTGCTTTTGGAATATGTATGGTGGTGATCGTATCCCACGAAGTACTGTGGGTACGGTTTGTGTTAGGAATACCCCGCCAGCTGGTTAGTAATCGATTCGAATTGCCATCGCTCCTAGACAGTGAGCACTTGACTCTTGCTATCTCATCGTAGTAAGAACAATGATAACCATGAGAATGAGGATATTGATGAGGAATGATGGCATGGATAATTTTAATCAAGGGTTTGGGTTACTCTTGCTTGTCTACTCAATGAGATACTTGCCAAACTCGATTAATCACTAAAGTTATAACTAGACATAGTGAATTGGTAAATGTCATCTCGCTAATCAGGTGCTAACCTAGAATTGTTGCAGAATAGGTAAAAGTGAACGGCTAAAAGATGATTAATTATCATGACGCCCCTTAAGTTGTTAATAACTCCATTAATTTTTGTACTATTCCAAAAGAAAGAGCGAGCTCCAGATAAAGCCTTGCATGATCCTTGGTGTCTTTTACTTTCTTATTTCCTGGTTTTGGACGGGTAAATCTATCTGAGTACATTCGAGTAATCAGTATTTATCCCACCATGTTGCAGGTGAAGATCTAGGCCTGTTGATGATGGTGGATAAGTGCTGGTGGGCTTCTATATATTTATCTCAGCTCTGCTTTTTGTGGAGGATTGTCATTGAGCTAGCAATGTATTTCAAAACTATAGTTATATCTATATTGTTCAAAGTTGTACTTCTTTCTAATCAAGTTTTATACCTACTTTCATCTCCTTATTTGTAAACTCATTATAATATTATTTTTGCTGCAAAAACTCTCGTATATGAATGTGTATTTATTTAATCTGCGATCTTGGTTGTGAGTTGATTTACCGAGGTCCTCCGGGATACTTGACGGTCTATCATCTCTATATAGGCTCAAGTATGTTTAAACAATTGTGGAAGCAGATGTTTTTGGTACTTGTGATTTTATAGATTGGGCGGTCCCATCACAGTTTTGAGGCTCAACCACTAAACCACCGTGAGTAGCGTGCCACATACGCACCCCCCACGTCCTGGACACGTGTCCCACCTATCCACAACCGCGTCGATGACAAGATCCTCTCTACCACGTCCTCGCGCTTGTGCGTGTCTCAGGTGTCCGCCACCACTATTTCTCCGGTCCCTCGGTTAAGTCCCAGCGCTCATCCTTCGTCGCTTCCGATTCATCGACACGAACCCGCATGAGCTTCACCATCGACCACCGTCTCTATGCTCCACACCTGCACACCACAAGCCAAGAGACATGGTTGCAGAATACATAATCTCATACTCTGGTTAGTCAACTGACTACGCCAAAGTACTACCCATGTTGACAATAATTCATCATCAACCCAAATCACAAGGGACAAGTTAGTCTTATGTTTGCAAGAAGTCATTAGACAAAGCACATGTCTAGTAACATTATAAAGGATGTTGCTAAATTTATAAAGTTGCTATATTTTTTTCGTTACCATATTTGACAGACCCAAAAAGACCACTGAAAGCATGTTTCAGCGCGAAATCCATGTGAAACTGTTCACCACGCCTTCTTTTTGCGCGTTGTTCCTCTCCCGCAACCACACACGTTCCCAACCGGTGCTGGCTGCCAGAACCAGTCGCGCCCGCCCTCCCTCCCTCTGAAAATGTGCCACCCTCCCCTTAGGCCTTTGGTTGCGTCGCCCTCCCGTTTGCCTTTGGTCACGCTTAGAGATGGCAATGGGGACCCGATCCCCGATTCCTCACGGGGAATTCTCCTATTAGGGGACGGGTATGAGACTAATTTAGTCCCCGCGGGGATCTAAATGGGGGAAATTTAATCCCCGTCGGGTTCGCGGGGACGGGGACGGGGAACGTTCCCCGTGTACCCGTCCCACGAAACTATTTTATCCAAGTTAGTCAATTTACTTGTTAAAATTATAGTAAGAACTCAGTGCATGGCAATGTTATAAAATAGAAAACTAAACTCTAAAGTAGATGTCTCTTATAATTTTCAATCTTGTTTGTTAAATTTGTATTAATTTGATATAATCAATTTAAATTTATCTTTAAATATTGTACTTTTAGCGGGGACAGATTCCCCAAGGGGTTTCCCACGAGGATAAATTCCCCGACGAGGACGAGGACGAGAGAAAAAACTCCTCCGTGAACGTTCGCGGGGACAGGGCGAGGATGAAAAGTCATTCTCCGATGGGGAATCCGGTTGCCATCGCTAGTCCCGCTGCAGCCGTGTCGTCGACCCGTCGATCGATTTGCAGGCGTGTTGTTTTCCCGTCCAATCGCTGAAGCTGAAAAATCTGAATGGTCTATGCATTCTGAACAATCTACTGCTTATGCATACACTGCTCCTGATACATGCATGCCCCTCCCTGTCATTTACTCGTGAGAAGTCAAAATCTGTTGTTGCAGTACTGTTTTTGTTCTCTTTGATTGATAAACCATGGTTATTAAACAAAACATAGCTCACTAATTCGGCTAAAATAACCCATCTGTTTTTTGTTCTCTTTGATTGATGAACCATGGTTATTAAACAAAACATAGCTCACTAATACCGGGCTAAAATAACTCATAGGGTCACTGATTTCTTTTATGATGCCAGTAAAAAATGTTTACTCCTTCAGAATGGAAATATACTATTTTTATGATACTAATCAAAAGGATGGCAGCAATTTGAACTTCTATAGCTGCAGCTTACCTGGGTGAAATGCAACCTATGGGACCTACTTTACCAATTATTTTGCCACGCGCAATGACATACTCGCTCCGTTTTTTATTTATCGTGTTTATTTTAAAAATAAAATAGCGGACGATAAATATTCGAGAATGAATAGATTAGCTAGTATGTTCAGTGTTGTCAGGTGAACCATGTCTAGAATATCCAGGCAGCTTCATGGAGTCCACATTCTATTCTTCTGTTCCAACATTAGGTAATATAATCTGGACCATGATTGAAGCACTTAGTGCACCAGCAAGCGTCAGGTGTCATAATTTGAAATATTTGATAACTAAAAATAGAGAATTAATCGAGAACACATAATTTTTTATTCTCTATTATCATTTAGCAACTCACTACATATGTTTATAGGGAGCTTCTTTTTTACAAAAATATAGGAGATACTCTAAGACGCCACAATATGCCTATATTTTCTGTCTAAGGTTAGTTCTTTAATTCGAGTGACTAAGCTTAGATAGATTATGGCGCCTTAGGTTAGAAATCAAACAATCATATTATGGCTAAGTTCAAGGCATAACACTGACACTTCCATTCGGCCATGCTAGCCTTGTTTATTTTTTATGTCGAATCATGTTTCAGACTTACATTTTTAGGTATGGTTGAATGACACCAAATGATTCGGTCCTATAGGTGGCTAGACGAGTCGGGCTATATGGACAAGCACAAAGCACGATTATTTTGACACGGCATGAGTAAAGAGAAACAGTGCTCGGGCTAGCCCGAAGCCCATCAAGGACCGTGCTTGGGTTTAGAGCCAAATCCGTGGGGTGGCACGGTATGACACAATTAGTGTGTGGCTTGATTAATTTAGCCAGACCCGTATTAAGTTTGGGTCGTGCTGATCCGGCACGAACCATTTAACGATGTATATGGGGTCCAGACTTTCAGGTCTACAGTGAATTATTGTCCTTCATCTCGTGCTGCGCTAGGCATGTGGTTTGTTGGGTCATTGAATTATTGTTCTTTCCTGATAGCTGTCTTTTGGTATTCGTTGCTTTTGTAAAACTGAAATATACAACGTTGTTTGTGGTCTTCGCCATGCTTTGATCTACCAACTCGGGCCTCGGGCAATGTAATTTTCTTTCCAGCAATTTCCACACCACACGGCCAACTTTTTACGCTTCCGCTGCGATGGACCTCTCCGCGGCCCTTTTTAATATATCGACGGCGACTGCCGACTGACTTGGTTGGCTCGTGGTCGCTTTGCCCATCTGATGATCTCCCGCTAGCTTCCTTCTTGCTACTCCCGCAGTCCCCACCCGCTGCGCCCTCGCCATGGATCCGAGCTCCGAAATCATACTGGACACTCCATACTTCCGCATCTACAGCGACCGGCGCATCGACCGCTTGATGGGCACCGAAACGGTGCCGGCCGGCTTTGATCCCAGCACCGGCGTCACCTCCAAAGACGTCGTCATAGACAGCGACGCCGGCCTCTACGTCCGCCTCTACCTCCCGCTCCCGCTCCCGGACACGGTGGCTGCCGCCGCGTCACCGCCGCCCAACGTTAACGACAGCAAGACCAAGCTCCCGGTGCTGGTCTACTTCCACGGCGGCGGCTTCGTCACGCAGTCGGCGGCGTCTCCGACCTACCAGCGCCTCCTCAACGCGCTGGCCGCGAGGGCCGGCCTGCTCATCGTGTCCGTGAACTACCGCCTCGCGCCGGAGCACCCGCTGCCGGCAGGCTACGAGGACTCCTTCCGCGCGCTGGAGTGGGTGGCGGCCTCCGGCGGGGACCCCTGGCTGTCGCGCCATGGCGACCTGCGCCGCGTCTTCCTGGCCGGCGACAGCGCCGGCGGCAACATCGTCCACAACGTCGCCATGATGGCCGCCGCGTCGGGGCCGCGGGTCGAGGGCGCCGTCCTCCTGCACGCCGGGTTCGGGGGCAAGGAGCCCGTCCACGGCGAGGCGCTGGCGTCTGTGGCGCTGATGGAGAGGCTGTGGGGCGTCGTGTGCCCCGGGGCGACGGACGGCGTGGACGACCCGCGGGTGAATCCCTTGGCCGCCGCGGCGCCGCCCAGGCCCAGCCTGCGGGACATGCCATGCGAGAGGGTGCTCGTGTGCGGGGCGGAGCTGGACTCCCTGCTGCCCAGGGACAGGGCGTACTACGAGGCCCTCGCGGCAAGCGGGTGGGGCGGCACGGTGGAGTGGTTCGAGTCCCAGGGCCAGGACCACGTCTTCTTCCTCTTCAAACCCGACTGCGGTGAGTCCGTAGCGCTCATGGATCGACTCGTCGCGTTCTTCGCTGCGAACTGAAATTCGTCCATATGAAGATGTGTCAAGTCTGTATTTTATTTCTATTTATTTATAACTATGTGTGATTTGTTATTGTAGCATGTTGTATGTGAAGCTACGTTTTATGTGCGCTTTAGGGATGTAATTCGTATTCGATTTCGATCGAATTTGATCTGTCTAGGAGAGTTAATATTCAATTAGGGTTAAAATTCGATCCATATCTAAGTTCAGTACTCATTACTTGATCAGTCAAAGTTAGATATTTATGATGTTGATATCTATTCAAATTATATTCGATACAACTTGATAATATCCGGTCTGAATCTGAAAATAAAATGTGAAAAATAAATATGGAATGAGTAATATTTATTCATATTCGATACGATTACACCTTTAGTGTGGTTATATCTGTATTGTAACTGTTTTTGTGTCGATGTTTTGTATATTTACAATCTCAACACTGGCTTCAATGGTTCACGCGTCGGTTCTCCATTCGTGTGTACTTGCTCACTAGGTGCACCCAACGTTTCTCTCTCCCTCCCTCTCTTCTTAGGGCTTATTTGGTTAGCTCTCAATTCATATGGATCAAGTGAGATTGAATGAGTTCAAATGCCAAACAAGTCAAACTTATTCTTAATTTTTTCCAATCTCATCTAATCCATAAGTAACGGGATTAACCGAACTAGACCTTAGTGGGTCAGAAAAATCCCCATGTGAGGCTCCTTCACTAATCAGTAGTACTAATTGTAAAATTAATTCTTTTCAAATTTAATTAATAAATAACAATATATATTACGTGACTTGTGCGTATTTTTTAAACTGCGAAAAATGTTGTATAAAAGTCAAATATTTTAATTAAAACGTAAAAGAGATTAAATAGAGGAAATGGTTGGAGAGAACGTGAAACACGGGAGGAACGAGAGAAGGGGAGGTATTTAAAATAAATAGAACATACAAATAAGGACACATGCAGGCGTGTCAGCGGCCTATGAAGAAGCTACAAGGCCTAGGTGGGAGCTTAGGTCGCGGCCCAGGTTGGCGGGTGGCTGGCAGGACAGCCCATGATGGAGGGCTAGGCAGTAGGGTGAGTAGGCACAGATCAAGACTCCATGTACTTATAAACAAATCCATCTGTTTTTTTAGAGTGCAGATTTTGGAGTTAGATCAGATTAAAAAAAATCAGGTGGCTTCTGAGATTTCAGGGAGAATTCTTTTTTGTGATGGTCTGGATAGAGCACTATGCACACATAATTTTAGTGATCAAGGTAATGTTTATGCGAAACTAGTGTGGTAATTCTGTTCCTCTTTCTTTGCATATTACTTGCATGTCTAGCTTCTGATTCTATGTTTGATTTGGTAATTTCAAGTATTCTTGGTTTGTTTTTATCTTGATCTTTGCTTAGACTTCAAGCTAGTGATCTGTAAAGTTTGGTTAATTAATCTTTTTTATAGTTCTTGGTTACTCACGATACGATAGTAGGGTTTAATCAATTCTCGTCATACTCTTGATATTTCTAGATGTGGAAGCTAATCAATATGATTTTAGTTGGATTAGTTTCGTAAATTATCTAGTTTAGTCCAATAAAATGTCAGGTCGATCGAAGTTATAGATTTTTAACGATCTCTTGATTCTCCCCCCTTCAGTCTGCTCAGCGATGAGCCCAGCCACAACGGCTGCCAAACACAGCAGAGCACGGCACGGGAGGATAACCTGTTTAGTTTGTTGCTTCTTCACGTTGCATTTTTTTTCTTTTGAACATAATGTCAGGATCTCTGTATTTCCACTAAGAAGATTAGAATTGATCCAGTTTTAAAAAATATGTATAAAACCTACATAGAGTGCCCAAACAACACAAGCTACGGTAACCCAACACGCAAAGTCCATCTAGAGTCATCGTTACCGAGCTCAACAAAAGGTACGAGCAGCTCCGACTTCACCAGACGGGCCACACACGGCCAAAAGAACACGGCGACGCCTACACCTTAAACCTGGCACAGAAGGAGGAAGACCACGACGCGTCATCGTTGTCAGGCCTCAACACACCCACACTCGAGGCAGCTCCGATTCATCACCAGCGATTTTGATCCAACACCCACCTTAGGTTTTTGCCCGACCTCCAAAACAATCCAGACCACGAGGAAGGGTGTTCACCCATGTCATTGTTGCCGAGCCATATCCCCTACGTGACGTTGCAAACCCTACCTTCAGACGCTGGGAAGTGAAAGCATCAACCGAAGGCAACATCGAGGCGAGACGAGCTCAAACGTGACACCTTTAGGAAGGGAGTGACGTCCAGGACGCCACCGTCACATGCCCAAGATGGATCGAGCTTTCGCCCATGGAAGACAGAGCAATGTGACACCCTCAACAGGGAGAAGTGGCACCCACGAGCGTCACCGACGCCGAGACTTTCGCCCAAGATGTCCTCCATCACTCGAAAGGCCATGACCCCAGGTTAAAAGCATGCAGCCTCCGCCGTTGCCATCGCCCTGGCTTCCACGCAAACCCCTCGAGAGGGGCACCCACGCGCCGACTACCGCATCGGCGCAAAGCTACGTCGGCTGCCATCCTCTTTGGCTGGGCACACCAAACTAGGAAAACCTTGCCGTGTGCGCCACAGTTGTTGCCACTGAAACAATGCTGAGAGCATCACCTTCGCAACTGACACTCACACGCAGCATGCCCCCAGCTCCAACCTCTCTAGGCCGCCACAGGCCAGAACGACCAGAGTCGGTGGCGCCCAGCCACGACCGCCGTCGACGCAGCCCATCGCCACCACGCCAGCCATAGTCGCTGCCGTGCTGGCCGCAGCCACCATCGCCCGACACCGGACGTCGCCCCTCCCATGCACAGGCACGCGCCCTGCCGCGCGGGCACCGGATCCAGTCTGGGGCCTACCGGATCTGGGGACATCTGCCACCCGCCGCCGCGGAGGATGCTTCGCGACGGCGAGCTCTCTCCGGGGAGCTGAGGCGGTCGCGCCAGGCATGAGCCGCCACCACGGCTGGACCTGAGGCACGCCACTCACACCATGGCCCGGCACACGACCGGACCGACCGCTACAGACCCCTCTCCCAACGATGACAGCCACCTCCCTACCCAAGTTGAGGCTGGAGAAGACAGCTAGGCCCAACCCGAACTGCACGTAGAGGCTAGAACTGTCCACTTCGAGCAGGGCCTTCCAAAGCCCTAGCACGACCATCTCGCCCAAGGCCTCCACCAGCCAACAACATTCGAGCAACACAGATGCTGGCGAAGACGCTGCGCAGGAGCCCAGAGCGAGCCAAATCGTCCGCCCCCACCTTTACCATGAGTCGCGCGAGCATCTCAGTGGCTAGCTCTGACGGCGGTGAGGCAAAGAGAGGTGGGAGAGGAGGTGGCGGCAGCTAGGGTTGGCGCCGCGCGCTGCCGGAGCCACCCAAGCTGGGCCGACTTAACATTGCATTTTTATTTCACATCTTACATTATTCCCAATTTGTAGTTCTGCACAGTGTCCAGCACGGATGATGGACTTGATTACATTTTCTTCTACTGCACACGTGTGTGTATATATATATATAGAAAAAAAACAACAACCGGCATGCAAGGTTGGAAAAAAAAGCAGCATGCAAATGCCACACAGGGATGTCCAATCTACTGACCATCTTCCTGATCGCCGTCCTCGCCTCCGACCAGGTAGAGCTTCTGGCCGTCATTGACCATGTCGACGTCGAGCACCCTGGCGCCGTCCTCGCACAGCAGCCGCAGCCGCGACGCCGCCGGGCCAGGCAAGCCGAGCTTCTCCTGCGCCGACGCGACCAGGCTCTCGATGGTGTGCGGGATCCACAGCACCACCCCCTCCGCGCGCCGCTCTTCGCCTGCGCTCGCCCGCCACGGGTGGTACGGGAACACCGAGCACCGTCGCGGGTGCACCTTGTCCCTGACTTCCTCGCCCCGCTCCGGGAACATGGACAGCTCGCTGGCCCGCGCCTCCTCCAGCAGCGCCCCCAGCGTGCGGCCGCCGCACTTGCGCGCTTCATCGAGCGGAGTGGTGCCCCATCTGCACTACACATCGGCCGCGCGTTGTTACACCCCCCAAACTCGCATTACAATCGAGAAACTAGTACGAAGCTGTTACCTGTCCGTGGTGAACACGCTGGCGCCGGCCTCGACGAGCATCTTGGCGATGAGGTAGAGGCCCTCGGCGGCGGCGATGTGGAGCGGCGTGCGGTGGTCGTAGTCCCTGCAGTTTGGGTCGGCGCCGTAGGCCAGGGCGCGCCGGATGAAGTCCGAGTCCCCCTTGGCAACCGCCGTGCACAGGTGGCTGCCGGCGTTCTTGAGGCTCAGCTTCGCACCCTTGGCGAACAGCAGCGCTGCCACCCGTTCGTGCCCCTGCTTCACCGCCTCCAGCAACGGCGTGTTCCCGAACTGGTCTGGTGAAGAAGAAGAAATGTCAGCATAATAATCAAACTGGTAGCAATAATGAATTCTAGAAAAGAAAGAAACTGGATAACAGGGAGATGATGGCAAAGGCATTTCGCTCGTACCGGTAAGGTCGATGTCGACGCCTTCGTTGATGAGGAACTGCACGACGTCCTCGTACCCTCTGGAAGCCGCGAGATGCTGCGAGGAAAACGCGGATCACATCACAATCTTGAAGCTTACTGTCTGCGGATGACAAGAGGCATTTCGCTCGTACCAGAGGGGAGCGGCCGTCGTAGTCGGTGTTCTTGGGATCAGCTCCTGCCCGGATCAGGCTTTTCAGCTGGTGCAGGTCGCCATAGAAGGCGGCGCTGTTGACCCGCAGTGTGAGCTCCGCCTCCTGCTTCCCGATGTGGAACGTGATGTCCGATTCCAGCTGCTTCACCCGTCCGCCATACTCGCTCTGCACCCAGCCCAGCCAGTCA
Organism: Zea luxurians; assembly: GCA_029449295.1. NCBI lineage: Eukaryota > Viridiplantae > Streptophyta > Magnoliopsida > Poales > Poaceae > Zea > Zea luxurians. The sequence continues at coordinate 87,590,261 of JAOPSE010000005.1, forward strand.
CAAATCAACGCGTCACGTCAGGGGACATCATCCACTCCACTGCAGAGGATTCGATTCAATGGGGCCGTCAGGCTATGTATGTATGTACCTCGGAGAGATTGCTCAGGATCCTCCTCCCGTCGACGAAGTAGATCTCCAGGATGTTGGTGAAGGACTGCTTGTCGAGACGCAGGAGCCGGCAGAGCTCGCAGACGCGGACCGTGTAGGGCTGCGGGATGTTGCAGAGGATTGAGATCTCGCCGAAGGAGCTCTCTGGCTCCAGCATTAGCAGAGTCTCCTCTTGCCCGTCTTCACCGATGCCTACACCTTCCTGCAGACAAGAAGAACATGTCCCAAGCATAAGATAAGATGGTTACAGAAGAGCAGCCGTTTTTCATGGGAGCTCACCAGCGCACCGTGGCAGACGAAGTACAGCTGATCGACTGCACTTCCCTGCTCCAATATAACTTCTCCTGGTAGGAAGAACTCCTCTTGCAACCTGATCACCTATACAGCAGAACATGTCAGACGATAAATCTTGGGATTGAGAACAATATCACAACAAGGTACCCTGCTGGAGTTCTTCCTACCATGTAGTTCATTCAGCGGAGTGTGTGTGTGTGTGTCTATATATATATATATAAGATCAGCACACATAGCTAGTTGAGACCGATGAAAGAGAGGACACTTACAATCTGTTGAATGAACTCTGCGGAACATCCCTTGAACAGTGGAATGCTTTCGATATATGGCTTATACAGCGTTTGAGAAATCTGCAGGCGCGAAACAATTCATCACGCACCAGCTGCAACGTACAGGAGGATGGAAAAGGCATAAGAAAAACTGTACCTTTGCACGGATAGAAATCGGGATATCCTGAAGGACGGAGGCTTCGGTGTAGCTGCTCTCATACTGCAACCTCAGGTGTCCCTTGATCTGCTCCCTTATTTCCTTCCCAAGTTTGTTTCTGTTCATGTACCGGATCACCTCCTTCATCTTGTCCCTAAACCGCTCGGTCCTGGAGCCCTTGACGATGAGCGCGGTCATGTTGCCGATCAGGTAGGCTCCTAGAATCATGTCGAAGGACACGTAGATCATGATGAATATCATCTCCCTGATGTTGACGGCATGGATGTCCCCGTAGCCTGAAGCGAAGAGGGAGAGGGAAAAAAATTTAACAGCTGACGACCTGTAGTGGAGAAAGAAAGAAAAGCAGGATGCCGATTATATTATTCATAGTTTTCTCACCAACGGTTGCCATGGTGACGATGGCGAAGTACAACGACGTTATGTAGCGGTTGGCGAGGTCGATCTCCCTGAAATGTGTGAACCTGTAGTCCCCCAGCTGCAAGCTCCCGATCCACGTGTGCCCTTCCATGGATTCGGGAAGCGTCGTAGCCAGGTAATAGAAGATGCAGGCCGCCGTGTGCGTGCAGTAGAGCTCCACGACTATGAGCTTCACTATCCTGGTGAAGAGGTAGTTGACGCGTATGTCCTTCTCTAGACGCCAGAAGAACTCGGTGACCTTGGTGACCCGTGTCAAGCGAATCCACAGCAGGTACCTTACTTCCTCTTTGCTCCCACAAGCCTGTGTGTGACGGGACGGAACGGAATGGGATAGTTAATTTAGGAGATGGAGGTTTTCCAGCTTGGGGGGGGGGGGGGGGGGGCAAGGAAGGGAGAGTACGTATGTGACCTTGTAGATAGCGTCCCACGGGAGGCAACCAAGGAGGTCGAAAACGAAGCTCGATTTGCAGTAGCGGAGCGCAATGGCGGTGGGGCTGTAGACGACCCGGTACGTGTCTGGGTCACGGTACGCCACGAAAAACCTGACGACGATGTCGATGAGGAATGCAGTCTGCCCAGCTACGTCCAGGAAGAAGAGGTTCTTGGGGAGGCCTCTGAAGAAGCCGAATTCCAGGGGCGTGAAGAAGGAGCTGTACACCGCCCAAACCAGTATGAACTTGGTCCATAACCGGTACCACCTGACAAAAAATATATATTTGTAGCTTAGGAAGGTATGGTGTTGAGAGACAGCATCTATACTATCGCCGCACACGCACGACACTTGCATCGAAGTAAAGTAGGTAGTAGGCCAAAGAAAATAAGGAGATAGCCAAAGAAGCAAGGACGTTTCACTTCTTTTGCCTTTCGAATTTATTTTAATCCCAACGCCTAACGCTAGCAGCCATTTGAACAGAAAATTACATTTTGATGTTGTCATGCCGATTCAGATAAAAAAATAAAAAAAAATTGGTGTCATGCTGATGGTAAGTAGCCTGAGTAATTCTAACAAGTACTGAGCTAATTAGTAAGTAGCCTGAATATATAAAGAAGAAACGAATCCACAAACAATTGATCTCATATATTCATGAGAAAATTCCTTCAATGCCATCCAAACTTATACCAATCCCTTCAATGCCATCAGATTTTATAGCTTCCCTTCAATGCCATCAAATTTAAATTATAATCCCTTAAATGCCATTGCCGTTAGTTTCAAGTTAACGCCGTTAGTTATATTTAAAGCAAATCCCTCCAATGCCATCAAAATCTATACAGATCCCTTCAATGCCACTAGAAATTGGTTCGATCTATTTGGGTTTTAAAATTTTCAGAATAGAAAACTTTTTGAACCCAAAAATTTTGAAACGCAAATATACCACATTGATTTTAAAATTTATCTCCATCTGTTATCATTAGTGTTTGTTGTTAGTTTGAAAAAAATATTAGGAATCAAATAGACCGAACAGATATAGCGGAGTAATTTTTGGTGTTTACAAAAAAATATGTACTAAAGTTTTTAAAAAGTGTGGAATTGGTCCATATTTTTTTATTCTAGAATTTTTAAAATCCAAATAGATCAAACCAATTTCTAGTGGCATTGAAGGGATTGATATAGATTTTGATGGCATTGGAGAGATTTGCTTTAAATAGAACTAACGGCGTTAACTTGAAACTAACGGCAATGACATTTAAGGGATTAGAATTTAAATTTGATGGCATTGAAGGGAAGCTATAAAATCTGATGGCATTGAAGGGATTAGTATAAGTTTGGATGGCATTGAAGAGATTTTCTCTATATTCATATAGCATGTCACGCTGATGATGGGGTGGTGAAACTCCAAAATATGCGCGCTAACTCGGATTTGATTATTATGTGGGCGGGTCACCGCTAACCCCGGAACCGCGGAAGTCCCAATCAATCAACAGGAATAGCGTAGCTGTCAAGGAACATCTGTGCATCAAGACAGCTATATATAACCCAGATGCTTCGTCATCAGCCAAGGATAAACTACCGGGGTAAGAGTCCAAGACAGCTCCTGGCATGCTGATGAAGATGCATCCGTCCAGATCAGCCAGGTAACCAAATCAAACTCGGAGTGCTTAGCCTCAGCAGTTGTTGCCCGTACACCTGGTTGGCCTTCATATATATGAGGAAGGGTGCTTTTATAAGCTACGTACTATAGGTATCCTATTGATTGTGATAAGCATGCAGCTGACTGAGCGTTTCATTATGTATTAGAGTTATAAATAATGGTTGATCTTTTGCTGGTAACATCTAAGCACGCATGTAAACCCGATGCTGATAGCCCCGGTATAAATAATGGTCGTCTATTTTGCACGCTTTCTCTCTCTATTTCCGAGCGCATATTTTGTTGTGTGCTCGTTCTGCCGATATTGTAAAGCACAGGTTGTCATGGTTGCATTAATCAATTCTAATAATATGTACAATCTAGCAAGCATATTATTCTTGTGCCGTGTGGATCCTAGGAAGCATATTTGCTGATCCAATCGACTTGACAAACAGTACACAAAAGGGGTGAAAAAAAGAAAGTAATTTCGTGCCGAAAAAATAGCTATAGCAGCGTGCAGTGATTGAATTAAAGCAAGGATAATATTCGTGTGGCCGTCAAAGCCTACCCCGTGACCGGGGGTGGCTGTCCAACTAGTAGCTTTGCGTAGCTGGCGAGCTCATTATCAACTAAAGCGTAGCGAGATATTCGCGGCTGGGACTGGGATGCTGATATGATGCACGCTCTCGATCTGTTCACCGTCAGCTTCATGTCGCGCGCGTAGTGATCCACAACACGAACGTCAGATCGATCAGACCAAAAGCTTCAAATACAAAAAAAAGGAATATTTCCGGCCGGGAGATTCACATTGTTCACCTGCTGGCCGGGGCATTAGTGGGTGGTAATTACCTACCAAAACATAGTACACGCAGACGACGACGAAGTTTTTGTATATAATACTAGTATCGGGTTTTTGTGGTCGTGATCGATCGATCACACGATCAGTTCTGGCGATTCGCGGGAGCCATACGATCGGACCTACGCCGACCGATCTAGCGCGCCGCGTCGCGTCGGACCTCGCCGCCGTCAGCTTCCAGAGCAAGCAACAGGCATGCCGCGCGCGAAACCGGAAGCTTCGAAAGCAAATTATTAACGAGGTCGCGGGGGGGGGGGGGGGGGGGGGGGGGGACGGCGTCGATCACGTACTTGTTGTCGGGGTGGATGACGAGGCCGTGGAAGAAGCCCTCGGCGGCGCCTTCCCCGGCGAGCGGGAGGCGCCTGCGGCGGCGCGGGCGGAAGCGGCCGAGGCGGAGCTCGGAGCCGAAGAGCGCGAGGCGGCTGCCGCGGGAGGAGGCGATGTGGTCGCGGACCACCTCCACCTCGTACTCCTCCTCCGAGGACTCCTCCTCCGCCACCCTCCGCTTCGACCCCAGCCCCCTCACCATTATGGCTTGCGGCGGCCGCGGTAGGACGAGATCCCGAGTGGAGGGGGGGCAGTGGCGGCGGCAGGCGATGGTGGGGGCCACGGTCGGCCGCCTGCGAGCGTGCAGCGTGCGTTTGAACTTGGAGGGAGGCGGGGCTGTCATTTATAGGCGGAGCTCACCCAAGGGTGGGGCAGTAGCAGTAGTGGCCTAGTGGGAGGGGAAGCCGTGAAATGAAAAGGTTTTAAACCGCGGCGACGAACTGATGATGGGCGGTGCGCCGGGAGAGCGAAGATCCGAAATAGAAAACCAGAGCGCCCAGGGGTTTCTATCATTAGAGATGTTTTATTTAAAAGAACATATCGTATAGACTTTGGTGCATATATGTTGTACATAAACTGACAAAATCTAAAAAATTATACATGATCCAATTATATAAAAAAATTCAAGTTCAAATTATTATTACATATTTTGTATTACAGCTAAAGTATAACAGATTTAACTTTGAAACTTTATAGATAATTGCAACAACTAATATGCAATCAGACCTTATGTGTAAGTGACAAGCGAACCTCTTAATAATTAGTCTGTTAGATCATAATCTAATTGTAGACATGATCGTGGTATAAATCTACATGAGCTGGTAGTGGAAGAGTTTAAGTGTTAAATGTGATACATGGTTGAATTATAATCTAACGAACCAGGAACCTCACTTGCACGCTTGCATAAGACTTGATTGCATATTAGTTGTTGACATATATACTTAGTGTAGGGTGGAAAGAATACATGAATTCTTTTAAGATTTTTTTGTTAACTTTGTTAGTTCATTTGCAACACATATGCATCAAATGCTCGTGCACAACAGTTATGTTCCCCTTATTTAACGTTGTTGTTTAATTAGCGTGATCTATGTATGCATGTATGAGTTTTAAATCTATGTCGGACAACCGTGGATGATGTTTCTTGTAACATTTTGTATTAAAAATGAAAAAATTACATTCTCTCGTAAATCGTAACCTTTTTTAATGCACAGTGTCGTATGGTGACGTTATAATCAAGACTACCGTACCACTATACAATGTTGTGTCGTTTTCGATATTTGCTAGGCCACATCGAAATAATTAATTGTCCTATATTTGTGTCCATAAAAGTGAAAGGAAGTAAACATAATGTACTAGCTAGCTAGTCTTGGATTGGATAATATCAAATTAAACCCAAGCTATGTCGCCGTAAGACTGTATCCAGCAATATCCCCTAAATTCCATCCTCTAAGGAATATTCCTCGTACTTTACAGCACACTCTAAAAGATTTCGTCTTTTATATTTTCATCGTCTCCAGCAACGTCCTCTAAATTCAGTCCTCTATATCTACAGTGTTACCAGATTTTATTATTTCCATTGGTCGCTTAAAAACAGTTCATATGTTAAATACGCTACACAAGTACACAATGCATATTGATTTTATGGTGAAAAAATATTATTACATATTTAAGAAAAAATCAGCGGACCCTGTTTTCTATATTGGACATATCATCGTTCATGTCTGCTGCTTCCCAGACATTTTCAACGAGCACCAACCTGCAGGTCACTGAAGGATTCAAAGCTTCTGGGCAACCGAGGGAGAGCACGGAGCGACGAGTGACTTCCAAGCAAGCGCGGGAGTGAACCGATAGGCGGCGACGCAGGAGCAAACAGACGATAGCGGACGATAACGAGTCCGCCACATTTGACGGACGATGAAGGCTCGCTATAATTTAGCGTGCGCTTTACTGGTTCTTGCTGGGGACGTAGCGTACGTCCTCGTCCGCTATATTTAACGTACAGAACGTTTTAGCGCGTCTTGTTGAAGACAGCCTAACATTGTAGTTTTCTTCTACTGTACATCGGTCCCAAATTAAAGTTCTGTCGGGTACCAAAATTAGGGGTACCACCAACGCTCCTAATCACGACCAGTAAACACCTTCAGGGCAAACCATAAAGGCTTACAGCTCGGGTTAAAGTCAAAGCTTCGTCTATCAAGGGACTCGGTCTCGCCTCGCCCGAGCCCGGCCTCGGGCGGAACAGTGGTCCCAGACGAATGCACGTCTCGCCCGAGGCCCGAGGGTCTCCTCAGACAGTGAGCGCACCCTCGGCTCAACCAAAGGCAAGCCTTGTTGTGCAAGCAACTTTGACCAAATTGCCTTACCAGCCGACCGTGTTGCATGCGCATTTAATATTAGGGTCGCCTGACACCTTATCCTGACACGCGCGCCCCAGTCGGCAAGGTCGAAGTGACCTCAGTCACTTCGCCCTTTCGCTGACCGATCTGACAGGAAAACAGCGCCGCTCGCCCCGCTCCGGCTGCTGTGCCAACCACCCGGGCGAAACCGACAACGGTCGAGTTCAGCCTCGGGCGCAACAGGAAGCTCCGCCTCGCCCGACCCCAGGGCTCGGCCTCGGCCACGGGAGGAAATCTCCGCCTCGCCCGACCCCTGGACTCGGCCTCGGCCTCGGGAAGAGTCACGTCCTCGCCCGACCCTGGGTCTCGGCCCCAGCCTCGGCCTCGGGAGGAAATCTCCGCCTCGCCCGACCCCTGGGCTCGGCCTCGGCCTCGGGAAGAGTCACATCCTCGCCCGACCCTGGGTCTCGGCCCCAGCCTCGACCTCGGAGGAGTCGCCGCCTCGCCCGACCTCAGGCTCGGATCAACCGCGCTACAAGAGATGCATCATTACCCTACTCATAGCTAGCCCAGGCTACGAAGGAACAAGACCGACGTCCCATCCAGCTTACCCCGGTAACAGGCGATGGTGATTTCCCGCATGCAACCATGACATCGGTGGTTCTCAAGCCCCCTACGGAAGCAAGGAGACGTCAGCAAGATCCATGCAGCGCCAACAGCTGTACTGCTACAGGGCTCAAGGCACTTCTCCGACGGCCACGATACTACCTCTACAGGGCTCAAGACGCCCCCCCCCGGCAGCCACGTTGTTATCTGTACAGGGCTCAGGACACTTTCCTGCCAGCCACGTTAGCTTCCAGCTGCACCCCGTTGTACAGCTGGGCATCTCCTTACGTCTATAAAAGGGGTGTCTAGGGCCCCACGAAGGGGGAGAGAGGAAAAAAAGGGAGGAGGGGAGAGAGGGACGAGCATACAAACATACGAGCATACGTACGCACGGCGGGAGAAGACGAGCAGGGGCCGGACCCTCTCTCTCTCTCTCTCGCTCTCTGCTACTCGCTCTCTCTCGTCCTCGCTCTCTCGCAACGCTTGTAACCCCTACTACGAGCACCCTGGTGCAGGATAATACAAGGCTCATTCCTCCACTTGTGTTCCATCCCGCACCAACCCATCTAAGCAGGGGCACACAACGACAAGTTTACTCGTCGGTCTAGGGACCCCCCGAGTTCGAAACGTCGATAGTTGGCGCACCAGGTAGGGGCCTGCTGCGTGTTAACAAACACTCTTCCGTTGAGCTCCAGATGGGTAGACTTCAGCAACCTCTTCAGCCCGAGACGGTGCTCCGCTTCGGGAGTCTCGAGTTCATGTCCCTCGACGGCAGCTACGACATGGTACTCCTCCCTCCACGGCACGACGACAGCGACAGACAATGGCTCGCCCGGTGGAGGGGCCCTCCACGATGGCATCTCCCCGCGACGGAAGAGGAACACTCCGGTCGTCCCCGCCACCCTCCTCGCCAGAGGAGACGGAGACGGGGCAACCGTGGCCAAGCAGGAGGCGGCACCTTATCGACTGTCGAACCAGAGCAAGCCGACAACGCCGGCACTCCTCCGGGGGACATGCCGGGTGTTGTCCTCGGGCCTCGGACAACGACGAGCGCCGTTTTCCCGCAACATGCCAGCCCCAAGCAGACTGATGACGCCAGCACCCTCGCAAAGGACCTGCTGGGCATCACCCTCGTGCCTGAGATGACGGTGCGTTCCGTCCCCAACTCGACTCCACCACCGTCCATCGACCAAGAGGTACTGTCTGTATTCCACCCTGTTCCCTTTCGATTCAGTTTTGATCCACCTAGCGACCTCGCTACGGTGAGCGCTTTCGTAAGGGCGTATCCAAACCTTCCGGGGTACCATATGTGGTCGACCTGGGACCGACTGACAGCCGTCTCAATCTCCGGACCGGCGGGTTCCGAGGAACGGTGGGTTCCGAGGAAGAGGACGACCCAACTTCGGTTGGGAATTCTCTGGCCTCGATGAACCCGGTGCCATGCGGGACTTCATGTCTGCATGTGACCACTGCCTCTCCGGTTGTTCTAACAATAGCCACGGCCTTGATGATGAGGGTTACGGCCCAAGTCGCAAATGTTTCCACATCGATCAGGGAGATCACGATGAAGGCAACCACCTCGGTATGCCGGAGGTTGACGATCCCCTTGGGCCCGCATCTCGCGTTGACATCCCGCGGGAGCTAGCTGTGGTCCCAGTCCCTACGGGGGGTCAGGACACACAGCTCGAGCAAATCCGTGAGATGCAGGCCAGGGTCGATGGGGAAGCAAGGCGACTTGTGCAGCTCCGACAGAACATCGAACAGGAGTGGGCAGGCCGAACACTCGTCGGAGGAGCCTGTCATCGGGCCCGGGACGTCCAGCGCTGCATCGTCGACAATGCCAGGGCAGCGTTGCCCCCGGCCGTCAGCGGGTCCGGCCAGGACCTAGCTGCAGCGGCGATGCTACTTCGAACCATGCCGGAGCCATCCACTACCGAGGGACGGCATATCCAGGGCGAACTCAAGGATCTCCTGGAAGGTGCCGCAGTTCGACGAGCCGAGAGCTCCGCCTCCTGGAGGCGAGCTGACCCCTCGGAGCATCACGCGACGTCCTCCCGATGCATGCGGGAGGCCTCGGTCCATCTCGAGCGCACATGGGATGAGGCACCTGCCGCCCAGGATCGCCTCGGCAACGAGCATCACCATCGCGACCATCAAGCCTGCCTCGAGGAGAAGGTGCGCCGAGGCTACCATCCTAGGTGCGGGGGACGCTGCGACAGCGAGGAGGATCGGATTCCCTCGCTCGAGCCACCTGGTCCGCGAGTCTTCAGCCGGGCCATACGACGAGCGTCGTTCCCCGCCCGTTTTCGAGCCCTGACTACCATCACCAAGTACTCATGGGAGACGAGGCCGGAGTTGTGGCTCGCGGACTACCGACTGGTGTGCCAGTTGGGAGGGGCGGACGATGACAACCTCATCATCCGTAATCTACCCCTTTTCCTCTCCGACGCCGCCCGGGCCTGGCTGGAGCATCTGCCTCCTGCGCAGATCTCCGACTAGGACGACATGGTCAAGGCTTTCGCGGGAAATTTCCAGGGCACGTACGTGCGCCCTGGAAACTCATGGGATCTCCGAAGCTGCTGCCAGCAGCCTAGGGAATCCCTTCGAGAGTACATCCGGCGGTTTTCGAAGCAGCGCACCGAGCTGCCTAACATCACTGACTCGGACGTCATCGGAGCTTTCCTCGCCGGCACCAATTGCCGAGACCTGGTGAGCAAACTGGGGCGTAAGACTCCCACCAAGGCGAACGAATTGATGGACGTCGCCACCAAGTTCGCCTCGGGTCAGGAGGCGGTCGAGGCCATCTTCCGGAAAGACAAGCAGCCTTAGGGGGAGCCGAAGGTGGACACCCCCGAGGCGTCCGCCCAGCGTGGCGCGAAGAAGAAGGCCAAGAAGAAGGCGCAAGCGAAGCGCAACGCCGCTGACGCGAATCTTGTCGCTGCTGCCGAGCACAGGAACCCTCGGAAGCCCCCTTGAGGGGCCAGCGCGTTCGACAAGATGCTCAAGGAGCTGTGCCCCTATCACCAGGGTCCCATCAAGCACACCCTTGAAGAATGTGTCATGCTCCGGAGCTACTTCCATAAGGCCGGGCTCCCGGCGGAAGATGGCAAGGGCCAAGGCAACAACAAGAAGGAAGGCGGCAAGGAAGAGGAGTTCCCTGAGATCCACAACTGCTTCATGATTTACGGCGGGCAGGTGGCGAACGCCTCGGCTCGGCACCGCAAGCAGGAGCGCCGGGAGGTCTGCTCGGTAAAGGTGGTAGCGCCAGCCTACCTAGACTGGTCCGACAAGCCTATCTCCTTCGACCGAGACGACCACCCCGACTTCGTGCCAAGCCAAAGAAGGTACCCGCTCGTCGTCGATCCGATCATCGGCAACGTGTCACACCCGGGTTTTAGGGGCACCAAGACCCGGGCACGAACATAAACACCAGGTATGCTAGGACCAAGTCTCACACATATGATGTATAGTGGCACAGGATCGAATGTCACAACTTTACTATATAATAGGAGTTCTATACAAAATAAATAAATAATTACATTATAAGGAGACAACGGTCCAGCAACCCAAATTTGACTGGGAGACGACGACCTAGATCTCTCACGAACACTTCACAGCATCCTCCATGCGCCTCATCCTGCGGTACCTGTTCTTGACCTGTGGGGGGATGTGAGACAGCAAGAGTGAGCTCACATACGTTCATAGCTCAACAAGTTGTGGGGAATAATGTGCATGAACTCGCCAAAGGTGGGAGCTCACGTGAAGTGTAAGGCTTACCAAAGAGGATGGTTAGAGCTTAGCATTGCTTTTAAAGTTGGTCAAAATTTTATTAGCAATTACTAAGTATAAGTAAATACCAACCCAATTAAGTAGTAGAACAAAAGTAACAACCTCACCTGCGATGCAATGCATATGACAAATTGAGTTTAGGTTCCATAATTTAATCATGTGAGTGTCCGAGCTGCTCATGACCGTGAGCACGGCTAGTATACCAGTTTTACACTCTACAGAGGTTGCGCATCTTTACCCACAAGTCATGTTACCCATCTGCCAAGAGACGGCCAATCCCATACACCTCTTCCGAGGAGGCGAGGCAGGGTAACACTACGAGGCCTTTACAAAGTTCCACTAGCTTCAGAAAACCCGCTACAGTTTATAGGAAGCTCCAATGCAGGAATCCCTCGTCTGACCGCCATCGCAGCAAAATCAACCCGAGGACCTCCCTACACTGACCACTCCCCTACTGCCCTTGCCCCTTTCGGGTAAGGTAGTCTTCCACTAGCTTTCCTAGTTAGTCAGCCAAGGGCGTCCCATTAAACCCTTGTGGTAGCACTGTTTTCCCGCGTGGTTCTCCATGTTCCAATTAACATAATGATCTTATCATGAACAGTAAATAACAACTGATAACAAAAGTGTAATCATGAATAATGTATCTCCATACCCAAAACCACATATAGCACTAGCAAGTACTACCCAGAAAGTTCAGTGGTAAACAAGGTATAAAGATAGACAAACTAGGGTATCCTATTGGGTCCCATCAAAATTAGCCTATGCAGATCATTATGATTAATCAGAACATGAGTGGGTAAGAGAAGTGATCAAGGGCACAACTTGCCTGGGACTTGAGATTCCAGGTACCAGGATAATCTTCAAGTGACACGTGTCCTCACTGCTAGACGTAGCAATACAGACAAACATGGTATAGGCAGAATTAACATCACACCAAACATAATAATAAACCGTGTATTAATAATCTACGCGTTGCTACGAGATCGTGGGAAGAAGAATCACTAAATTCGGAGTTACGGTTACCAAGTTATGGATTTCTGAAGTTATTTAGCACCTAGAATAGATTAATTCAAATGAACAATTTTAATTCAAGTTTCATGGCTAAACAGTGTTACTAGTTGATAGACAATATTAAAACAAAATTATAGAAACTGAAATGAATTAATTTGGAGTTAGAATGAATTAAATATGATTTATACAAGTTTCTAGAATTATTATTTTTTATTAAAATTCAATTTCTAATATTAATTATATGGTTTTCTCTGTTGTCTGGACTGGGCGCCAATAGCAGAGAAACCCCGGGACTGATCTACAAATACACCCTAGACTCAATGATCATCGCCCACGGACGGCGGGTTGATTATTAAGAAAGCCAGGGGTTCTTTAGAAAGAAAGCCAGGGCGAAGGGGTATCGTTGATTCAGAGCCGTCCGATCCTGGATCCAGGGACCAGATTAGATCCCAACCCCCCAATACACCCGAGCCGCGGATCACGAGATCGACGGCCATCATCCTACACCCGAGTTGGGCTGCTATGATCCAGTCGTGGCCGTCCATCTGCGAACCAACGGATCAGATACCCCAAGCCCAAACTGGTAAGAGTTATGCGATCTAGAACGTCCCTTCATGATCCGATGGTTTAGGATGCATCACGCGCAGAGATACGATTCCTCCTAATCTGGCCCGCCCATTACAAGATCAACGGACGAGAGCCATCACCCAAACTTTATCCCTTAGTCCCAATTCTCCACCGTCGATCTAAGGACCAACGATCACTACTCATATCCCCCAACCAAGCTCTCCCAACGACGGCGCACAGGGCCCGTACAACGGCGGCCATGGCTGGCAAACAACGCCGATGAACCCAGTTGGCCCAAAACACTGATCCGAATAGTTCTAGGCATAGAGGAAGATACCGCAAACTAAGTGGTGGGGTTCTCACCGTTGCGTGTCTCGACGACCAGTTTGGCCATGGTGGATCGCAAATCCCCTGCAATGGCGAGCAATTGCCGAGCCACCGTGTCGTCGTAGTGCCCATTGCCACCCACCCCAAGTTCCTGGCAATCGGGCAAAGCTACCTACCCACCATCTGAGGACGGCATAGAGGGACGCATGCGATCCAGGTGAGCACAGCGTCCCAGGCCACAACTAGCTCGTGGAGGAGTTCACCGGGGTTGGCGCCCTGTCGTGCTGAGGGGAGGCGAGCCGATGTGGGCGGGGAAGAAGGAGCCTACGGTCAAGGCACTGCAGGGGCCATGGCTAGACCAACAGGTGAATTCGTCGGCGCGGACCCGATACCCGAGGCGAGGCCAGGCATGGCTCTGGTGATGGATCCGCAACGACATCGATAAGGGATCGGAGGGCACGATATCCGGATGGGAGCACGCCACGGGCAACCGGGAGGGCCGGCCGAGCCGCCGAGAGCACCCACCGTGGATGAACGGTGTCCGCCTAGCCATGGGAGAGGTTGTTGGGGAAAGCTCTGGGATTATATAACACGGAGAAAAGGGCAGGCAGAGTTCGATCGATAGCAACCGAAAACCCACGGCTTCGGCAGAATATTCGCCCGCTGCACGAACAAATCGAGGGTAGCAGCGATTTCTGTTGCAACGGGGAAGAAGATTCGTCTGCTGAGGGGCCCACATGACGGCGAACTAGCAGGCGTAGCTACGTTCACCAGATCCTCCGTTGTTTGTTGCGCGGCGGCGGACTTCGTTTCTGGGTCTGCGGTGTGGCGGCCGAGAGGTTGCCGCGACATGCGCGGGAGGGTTTGTTGCGACTGACTAAGCTCAGCTTCTAGATGACTTTGGCAAGGTAACACCTGCGACCCGAGATTAGCGCGGATTGGGGAAAAATCTGGTGCGGCCAGCCAGACTCCAGGTTTGTTACCGAGGAACAGGGAAGGAAGATGGAGCTGTCATCGGGGACCCACACGTCACTGACCCAGGTGCCCGCGCGCATGTTCAGGATGGCAGCGTGGGTTGTAGGGGTGCGGGGTTATTGGGCTGAGAGGCATGGAATGCGGCCCAATGTAGGTAGTTCATTTTTCCTTTTATTATTATTATTATTTTTCCTTCCTCCCATTTTCGTGTTATAAACTGAATTTAAATTCATGTTTGAACTTCAAATTCACTAAATATCAAACATAACTCTCACCTGAATAATACTTTTACTTCTTGTAATTTATTTATTTATTATTTATTCTCCTTCCCTTCATTTAATTCAAGAAATAGTAAATAACTTTAATACAATTTCCTTTCTCTTTTCTTATTTCCCTTTTTATTTCAAATTCTACTTTTCAAGCTTAACTTCTCTCAAAAATTTGAGTACAAAGGCAAAAATACAAGAACTCCAGCATGATATGCATATTTCTATATTTATTTATTTGTTATTTGACCATTATAATTCCATTAATTCAATATGCACAAAGAAGGAAAACCCAACAAATCATCAAAGTTTCCGTAATCCCAAAACATTTTTATATCAATATATGCATTTATTCATTATTTTTATCTGATACGAATTTTAGGGCTTTACAAATCCTACCCCCCTTAACAGAAATCTCGTCCTCGAGATTTGTAAAAAAAGGGTGTATAACTATATTGTCTCAAAACATATGCACAAACAAGAATCTCAGCATGATGCATAATTTATTAGCAAAACATATGATCGATTAGACCTTATTATTATTCCTAAATAATAAAATACTAGTTAGGAGATGGTTAGAAAAATATGGACATAGTATGTCTAGGCATCTATGAGATTCCCTTATGGTCAGTATAGGTCATGGCAAGGAAGAGTATAATAAGGAAAGACTTTTATCATGAACTGTGGATCTTGATTCCTTTTGAAGTTGGATTTGACTCATCTTCTTCCAGGTCGAGGTTGAGCTCTTCTTTTCAGACCTTGGTGTCTTCATCCGGGTTAGGGATAAGAGGTTTAGTAGGTAGCTATAAGTTAAATGAGATTAATCAGAATTTAGTTTGGTTGTTTTCTTCTAGATTGGTTGGATAAGTTATGTAACCTGTTATGTAGGTCATGTTGTTGTGTATGGCCGAGTTGATCTAAGCCATCAATTTAGGCTATATCATGTTTATAGGAGTAGGGTCCAATTGATTTCACCAGTATTAACTAATTCGTTAAGTAATCTCACATTAGATCAGATGAGATCAAGACTAGATTGGTATGACTAGTGTAGAATAGATAGGATCTAATTGATTTGGTTTAGATCATGGTGGTTACTCTAGGATGAGATAAGCAAAGTGGTTA
Organism: Zea luxurians; assembly: GCA_029449295.1. Lineage (NCBI taxonomy): Eukaryota > Viridiplantae > Streptophyta > Magnoliopsida > Poales > Poaceae > Zea > Zea luxurians. Next base: position 87,605,775 of record JAOPSE010000005.1, read on the forward strand.
GGATAAGATAAGATAAAATCTTTCAAGATGAGATGAATCTATTAAGGTAAGAGAGTATCTTTTAAGATAAGATGGATCTTATGAAGCTAGATATATTTTAATGGGGGGTATTCTTAGTTGATCTAGTTATATTATGATTTTTTATGCCTTTATGTATATACAGATGCAATTGTGGACATTACTCCACAACTCATCACACTCAATCAAAGATCCAAATCAAACCAATATCATAAGAACAAGCATTCAAGCATATAAATACTTATAAAAATAGTTTTGTTTTGGTTCCTAAGATTAAGTCTCCTATTCCTAAAGGTCACTTTAGGCACATGATTTCAAAGTGTGAAATCCACATTTGTCTTTAGAAAAAAGAGGTAAGAATAATCAGAGTGAAGCGGAAATAGATGAGAAAAGATTAAGATAAGTTTAGAAAGAATTAGAGTAGCAAAGGTAAGTAGACAATGGTTGTCCAGTTCTATCTAGGTTTCGTCCTACAGTCAACATTCCTCTGATACCACTTCTGTCACACCCGGGTTTTAGGGGCACCAAGACCCGGGCACGAACATAAACACCAGGTATGCTGGGACCAAGTCTCACACATATGATGTATAGTGGCACAGGATCGAATGTCACAACTTTACTATATAATAGGAGTTCTATACAAAATAAATAAATAATTACATTATAAGGAGACAACGGTCTAGCAAACCAAAGTTGACTGGGAGACGACAGCCTAGATCTCTCACGAACACTTCACAACATCCTCCATGCGCCTCATCCTGCGGTACCTGTTCTTGACCTGTGGGGGGATGTGAGACAACAAGAGTGAGCTCACATACGTTCATAGCTCAACAAGTTGTGGGGAATAATGTGCATGAACTCGCCAAAGGTGGGAGCTCACGTGAAGTGTAAGGCTTACCAAAGAGGATGGTTAGAGCTTAGCATTGCTTTTAAAGTTGGTCAAAATTTTATTAGCAATTACTAAGTATAAGTAAATACCAACCCAATTAAGTAGTAGAACAAAAGTAACAACCTCACCTGCGATGCAATGCATATGACAAATTGAGTTTAGGTTCCATAATTTAATCATGTGAGTGTCCGAGCTGCTCATGACCGTGAGCACGGCTAGTATACCAGTTTCACACTCTGCAGAGGTTGCGCATCTTTACCCATAAGTCATGTTACCCATCTGCCAAGAGATGGCCAATCCCATACACCTCTTCCGAGGAGGCGAGGCAGGGTAACACTACGAGGCCTTTACAAAGTTCCACTAGCTTCAGAAAACCCGCTACAGTTTATAGGAAGCTCCAATGCAGGAATCCCTCGTCTGACCGCCATCGCAGCAAAATCAACCCGAGGACCTCCCTACACTGACCACTCCCCTACTGCCTTGCCCCTTTCGGGTAAGGTAGTCTTCCACTAGCTTTCCTAGTTAGTCAGCCAAGGGCGTCCCATTAAACCCTTGTGGTAGCACTGTTTTCCCGCGTGGTTCTCCATGTTCCAATTAACATAATGATCTTATCATGAACAGTAAATAACAACTGATAACAAAAGTGTAATCCTGAATAATGTATCTCCATACCCAAAACCACATATAGCACTAGCAAGTACTACCCAGAAAGTTCAGTGGTAAACAAGGTATAAAGATAGACAAACTAGGGTATCCTATTGGGTCCCATCAAAATTAGCCTATGCAGATCATTATGATTAATCAGAACATGAGTGGGTAAGAGAAGTGATCAAGGGCACAACTTGCCTGGGACTTGAGATTCTAGGTACCAGGATGATCTTCAAGTGACACGTGTCCTCACTGCTAGATCTAGCAATACAGACAAACATGGTATAGGCAGAATTAACATCACACCAAACATAATAATAAACCGTGTATTAATAATCTACGCGTTGCTACGAGATCGTGGGAAGAAGAATCACTAAATTCGGAGTTACGGTTACCAAGTTATGGATTTCTGAAGTTATTTAGCACCTAGAATAGATTAATTCAAATGAACAATTTTAATTCAAGTTTCATGGCTAAACAGTGTTACTAGTTGATAAACAATATTAAAACAAAATTATAGAAACTGAAATGAATTAATTTGGAGTTAGAATGAATTAAATATGATTTATACAAGTTTCTAGAATTATTTTTTTTATTAAAATTCAATTTCTAATATTAATTATATGGTTTTCTCTGTAATCTGGACTGGGCGCCAATAGCAGAGAAACCCCGGGACTGATCTACAAATACACCCTAGACTCAATGATCATCGCCCACGGACGGCGGGTTGATTATTAAGAAAGCCAGGGGTTCTTTAGAAAGAAAGCCAGGGCGAAGGGGTATCGTTGATTCAGAGCCGTCCGATCCTGGATCCAGGGACCAGATTAGATCCCAACCCCCCAATACACCCGAGCCGCGGATCACGAGATCGACGGCCATCATCCTACACCCGAGTTGGGCTGCTATGATCCAGTTGTGGCCGTCCATCTGCGAACCAACGGATCAGATACCCCAAGCCCAAACCGGTAAGAGTTATGCGATCTAGAACGTCCCTTCATGATCCGATGGTTTAGGATGCATCACGCGCAGAGATACGATTCCTCCTAATCTGGCCCGCCCATTACAAGATCAACGGACGAGAGCCATCACCCAAACTTTATCCCTTAGTCCCAATTCTCCACCGTCGATCCAAGGACCAACGATCACTACTCATCTCCCCCAACCAAGCTCTCCCAACGACGGCGCACAGGGCCCGTACGACGACGGCCATGGCTGGCAAACAACGCCGATGAACCCAGTTGGCCCAAAACACTGATCCGAATAGTTCTAGGCATAGAGGAAGATACCGCAAACTAAGTGGTGGGGTTCTCACCGTTGCGTGTCTCGACGACCAGTTTGGCCATGGTGGATCGCGAATCCCCTGCAATGGCGAGCAATTGCCGAGCCACCGTGTCGTCGCAGTGCCCACTGCCACCCAGCCCAAGTTCCTGGCAATCGGGAAAAGCTACCTACCCACCATCTGAGGACGGCATAGAGGGACGCATGCGATCCAGGTGAGCACAGCGTCCCAGGCCACAACTAGCTCGTGGAGGAGTTCGTCGGGGTTGGCGCCCTGTCGTGCTGAGGGGAGGCGAGCCGATGTGGGCAGGGAAGAAGGAGCCTGCGGTCAAGGCACTGCAGGGGCCATGGCTAGACCAACAGGTGAATTCGTCGGCGCGGACCCGATGCCCAAGGCGAGGCCAGGCATGGCTCCGGTGATGGATCCGCCACGACATCGATAAGGGATCGGAGGGCACGATATCCGGATGGGAGCACGCCACGGGCAACCGGGAGGGCCGGCCGAGCCGCCGAGAGCACCCACCGTGGATGAACGGTGCCCGCCTAGCCATGGGAGAGGTTGTTGGGGAAAGCTCTGGGATTATATAACACGGATAAAAGGGCAGGCAGAGTTCGATCGATAGCAACCGAAAACCCACGGCTTCGGCAGAATATCCGCCCGCTGCACGAACAAATCGAGGGTAGCAGCGATTTCTGTTGCAACGGGGAAGAAGATTCGTCTGCTGAGGGGCCCACATGTCGGCAAACTAGCAGGCGTACCTACGTTCACCAGATCCTCCGTTGTTTGTTGCGCGGCGGGGGACTTCGTTTCTGGGTCTACGGTGTGGCGGCCGAGAGGTTGCCGCGACATGCGCGGGAGGGTTTGTTGCGACTGACTAAGCTCAGCTTCTAGATGACTTTAGCGAGGAAACACCTGCGACCCGAGATTAGCGCGAATTGGGGAAAAATCTGGTGCGGCCAGCCGGACTCCAGGTTTGTTACCGAGGAACAGGGAAGGAAGATGGAGCTATCATCGGGGACCCACACGTCACTGACCCAGGTGCCCGCGCGCATGTTCAGGATGGCAGCGTGGGTTGTAGGGGTGCGGGGTTATTGGGCTGAGAGGCATGGAATGCGGCCCAATGTAGGTAGTTCATTTTTCCTTTTATTATTATTATTATTATTATTATTATTTTTCCTTCCTCCCATTTTCATGTTCTAAACTGAATTTAAATTCATGTTTGAACTTCAAATTCACTAAATATCAAACATAACTCTCACCTGAATAATACTTTTACTTCTTGTAATTTATTTATTTATTATTTATTCTCCTTCCCTTCATTTAATTCAAGAAATAGTAAATAACTTTAATACAATTTCCTTTCTATTTTCTTATTTCCCTTTTGTCGGGGACCATAATTAGGGGTACCCTCAAGACGCCTAATTCTCAGCTGGTAACCCCCATCAGCATAAAGCTGCAGAGGCCTGATGGGTTTGATTAAGTCAGGGATCAGTCCATACGAGCGACTTGATCACGCCACGCCCGAGCCTAGCCTCGGGCGAGGGCAGCCGACCCTGAGATGACTCCGTCTCGCCTGAGGTCTCCTCTTTCACGGCAGACGCATCACCGGCTCGCCCGAGGCCCCGCCTTCGATAAGAAGTAACCCTGACTAAATCACCGCGCCAACCGACCAGGTCACCTGGGCGTTTAACACAAAAGGTAAGACCGACGGGCGACCAGACTTCGCCAGAGGTGCCATAGGAGGTTCTGCCCGACCCAGGGCTCGGACTCGGGCTAAGGCCCCGGAAGACGGCGAACTCCGCTCCGCCCGACCCAGGGCTCGGACTCGGGCTAAGGCCCCGGAAGACGGCGAACTCCGCTCCGCCCGACCCAGGGCTCGGACTCGGGCTAAGGCCCCGGAAGACGGCGAACTCCGCTCCGCCCGACCCAGGGCTCGGACTCAGGCTAAGGCCCCGGAAGACGGCGAACTCCGCCTCGCCCGACCCAGGGCTCGGACTCCGCCTCGGCCTCTGCCGATCGATCTCCGCCTCGCCCGACCCAGGGCTCGGACTCTGCCTCTGTCTTGCAGGACGGACTCGACCTTGACTTCGGAGGAGCCTCCACGACGCCCGACCTAGGACACGAGACCGCCACGTCAACAGGAAGCGTCATCATCACCCTGCCCTAAGCCGACTTGGGTCGCAGAGAACAAGACCGGTGTCCCATCTGGCCAGCTACGCCAGATAGGCAAATGATGGCGCCCCACTAGACCATGACGACGACGGCTCTCAACTCCCTTACGAAAGCAGGAGGACGTCAGCAAGGGTCCAGCCACTCCGACAGCTGTCCCTCCGTCCGGCTCCGTTACTCCTCCAACAGCCACGACGCCACACCAACAGGGTGCCAAGATCTCTCCGGCTGCCACCTAGGCATGTACTTAGGGCGCTAGCTCTCCCTCGCTAGACACGTAGCACCTTGCTACACCCCCATCTTGTACACCTGGATCCTCTCCTTACGACTATAAAAGGAAGGACCAGGGCCTTCTTAGAGAAGGTTGGCCTCGCGGGGACGAAGGGCAGGGGCAGGCGCTCTCTCGGGGCCGCTCGCTTCCCCTCACCTCGCGCGGACGCTTGTAACCCCCTACTGCAAGCGCACCCGACCTGGGCGCGGGACGAACACGAAGGCCGCGGGAATTCTCCGACTCCCCCACGACCCAGCTCCGGCCACCGACCGCTCTCTCTGTTCCCCCCTTCGCGCTCGCCCACGCGCTCGACCCATCTGGGCTGGGGCACGCGGCACACTCACTCGTCGGCTCGGGGACCCCCCGGTCTCGGAACGCCGACAGTTGGCGCGCCAGGTAGGGGCACGCTGCGTGTTGACGAGCAGTTTCCCGTCAAGCTCCAGATGGGCAGTCTCCAACGACCTCTTCAACCCGGGACGGTGCTCCGTTTCGGGAGCCTTGAGTTCATGTCTCTCGACAGCAGCTACGACATGATACTCCTTCCACCGCCGCGCGACAGCAACAATGGTGGCGGACAACCCGCCCGCCAGCGGTGGAATCGACGACGCCTTTCCCGCGTGGGGGAAGGACGACTTTCGAGCTCGCCCCATCCTCTCCCTCGCCATCGGAGGAGGAGGAGGAGGGGCAACCAGGGCCGAGCGGGAGGCCGCGCTCCGACGGCTGTCGAGCAAATCGACATCCCCGGCGCCTCAACGGAGGACACGCTAAGCGTTGCCCTCGCGTTCGAGGCAAAGGCGAGCGTCACCCCCCCGCAACACGTCGACCCCGAGCAGATGGACGACGCCAGCGCGCTCACGGAGGGCCTGCAGGACGTCGCCCACGTACCCAAGACGACGGCGCGGTCAGCCCCCGACGTGACTTCGTCGCTCCTCGTCGACAAAAAGGTACCGACTGCTCCCCATCTTTCGTCATTTCGACTCGACCTCAGCCCGCCTGGCGATCTCGCTTTGGCGGGCGCTCACATTGAGGCGAGTGCAACCTCTCTAGGGTTTCGTGTGCGGTCGCCTTGGGACCGATTGACGGGTGTCTCGACCTACGGACCCTCTGGGTCCGAGGAAGATGACGACCCCAGCATCTGCTGGGATTTCTCCGGATCTGGCAACCCTAGTGCCATGCGGGACTTCATGACCGCATGTGACTACTGCCTCTCCGACTGTTCCGACGGCAGCCGCAGCCTTGGCGACAAGGACTGCGGCCCGAGCCGCGAATGTTTCCACATCGAGCTAGGGGATCCCTCCGGAGGCGGCTGTCTCGGCATGCCGGAGGATGGTGATCCCCCTAGGCCAGCGCCTCGCGCCGACATCCCGTGGGAGCTAGCTGTGGTCCCCGTTCCGGCGGGGGGTCACGACCCACAGCTCGAGCAAGTCCGCGGGGCGCAGGCCGGGCTCGATGAGGAAGCAGGAGCGCTCGAGGCAATCCGCCAGAAAATCGGGCAGGTATGGGCGAGCCAGCCCCCGGCCGGGGGAATACGTCACCTGCCCCAAGGTCTCCAGCACCGCATCGCCAACGATGCCAGGGTCAGACCGCCACCCGCATCCGGCGGAACTGGTCAGGACCTGGCCGCCGCAGCGATGCTCCTCCGCGCAATGCCGGAGTCATCAACCACCGAGGGTCGGCGAATCCAGGGAGAACTCAAGCATCTCCTGGAAGGCGCTGCGGCCCGGAGGGCCGAAAGCTCTGCCTCCCGAAGGCAGGGGTACCCCTCGGAACCTCGTGCCGCGACTTCCCGACTCACGCGGGAAGCCTCGGCCTTCACCGGGCGCACGCGCAACACCGCGCCTGCGGCCCCGGGCCACCTCGGCGACGAGCACCCTCATCGCGACCGTCGAGCACGCCTCGACGAAAGGGTGCGCCGAGGCTATCACCCCAGGCGTGGGGGACGCTACGACAGCGGAGAGGATCGGAGTCCCTCGCCCGAACCACCCGGTCCGCAGGTCTTTAGCCGAGCCATTCGGCGGGCGCCATTTCCGCCCCGATTCCGACCCCCGACTACTATCACGAAGTACTCGGGGGAAACGAGACCGGAATTGTGGCTTGCGGACTACCGCCTGGCCTGTCAACTGGGTGGGACGGACGATGACAACCTCATCATCCGAAACCTCCCCCTGTTCCTCTCCGACACCGCTCGTGCCTGGTTGGAGCACCTGCCTCCGGGGCAGATTTCCAACTGGGAAGATCTGGTCCAGGCTTTTGCCGGCAACTTCCAGGGCACGTACGTGCGCCCCGGGAATTCCTGGGACCTCCGAAGCTGTCGGCAACTGCCGGGAGAGTCTCTCCGAGACTATATCCGGCGGTTCTCGAAGCAGCGCACCGAGCTGCCCAACATCACCGACTCCGATGTCATCGGCGCGTTCCTCGCCGGCACCACCTGCCGTGACCTGGTGGGCAAGTTGGGTCGCAAGACCCCCACCAGGGCGAGCGAGCTGATGGACATCGCCACCAAGTTCGCCTCCGGCCAGGAGGCGGTAGAGGCCATCTTCCGAAAGGACAAGCAGCCCCAGGGCCGCCCGTCGGAAGATGCCCCCGAGGCGTCCACTCCGCGCGGCGCCAAGAAGAAAGGCAGGAGGAAGTCGCAAGCGAAACGCGACGTTCCCGATGCAGACCTTGTCGCCGCCGCCGAGCACAAGAACCCTCGGAAGCCCCCCGGAGGTGCTAACCTCTTCGACAAGGCACTCAAGGAGACGTGCCCCTACCATCAGGGGCCCGTCAAGCACACCCTCGAGGAGTGCGTCATGCTTCAGCGCCACTTCCACAGGGCCGGGCCACCCGCAGAGGGTGGCAAGGCCCGCGACGACGACAAAAGGGAGGATCGCCAAGCAGGAGAGTTCCCAGAGGTCCGCGACTGCTTCATGATCTACGGAGGGCATGCGGCGAATGCCTCGGCTCGGCATCGTAAGCAAGAGCGTCGGGAGGTCTGCTCGGTGAAGGTGGCGGCGCCAGTCTACCTAGACTGGTCCGACAAGCCCATCACCTTCGACCGGGACGACCACCCCGACCACGTGCCGAGCCCAGGGAAGTACCCGCTCGTCGTCGATCCCGTCATCGGCGACGTCAGGCTCACCAAGGTCTTGATGGATGGAGGCAGCTGCCTCAACATCATCTACGCTGAGACCCTCAGGCTCCTGCGCATCGATCTGTCATCCGTCCGAGCAGGCGCTGCGCCCTTCCATGGGATCATCCCCGGGAAGCGTGTCCAGCCCCTCGGACAGCTTGACCTCTCTGTCTGCTTCGGAACACCCTCCAACTTCCGAAGGGAGACTTTGACGTTCGAGGTGGTCGGGTTCCGAGGAACCTACCACGCGGTGTTGGGAAGGCCATGCTACGCGAAGTTCATGGCCATCCCCAACTACACCTACCTGAAGCTCAAGATGTCGGGCCCCAACGGGGTCATCACCGTCGGCCCCACGTACAAACACGCATTCGAATGCGATGTGGAGTGCGTGGAGTACGCCGAGGCCCTCACCGAGTCCGAGGCCCTCATTGCCGACCTGGAAAGCCTCTCCCGAGAGGTGCCGGACGTGAAGCGACATGCCGGCAATTTCGAGCCAGCGGAGACGGTTAAGGCCGTCCCTCTCGACCCCAGTGGCGACACCTCCAAGCAGATTCGGATCAGATCCGGGCTCGACCCCAAATAGGAAGCAGTGCTCGTCGACTTTCTCCGCGCAAACGCCGACGTCTTTGCGTGGAGTCCCTCGGACATGCCCGGCATACCGAGGGATGTCGCCGAGCACTCGCTGGATATTCGGGCCGGGGCCCGACCGGTCAGACAGCCTCTGCGCCGATTCGACGAGGAAAGGCGCAGGGTGATAGGCGAGGAGATCCACAAGTTGATGGCAGCAGGGTTCATTAAAGAGGTATTCCATCCCGAATGGCTTGCCAACCCTGTACTTGTGAGGAAAAGAGGGGGGAAGTGGCGGATGTGTGTAGACTACACTGGTCTCAACAAAGCATGTCCGAAGGTCCCCTACCCTCTACCTCGCATCGATCAGATCGTGGACTCCACTGCAGGGTGCGAAACCCTGTCTTTCCTCGATGCCTACTCAGGGTATCATCAAATCAAGATGAAAGAGTCCGACCAGCTCGCGACTTCTTTCATCACGCCCTTCGGCATGTACTGTTATGTCACAATGCCGTTCGGTTTGAGGAACGCGGGTGCAACCTACCAGCGGTGCATGAACCATGTGTTCGGCGAACACATCGGTCGCACGGTCGAGGCCTACGTCGACGACATCGTAGTCAAGACGAGGAAAGCCTCCGACCTTCTCTCCGACCTCGAACTGACATTCCGGTGTCTCAAGGCGAAGGGCGTCAAGCTCAATCCCGAGAAGTGCGTCTTCGGGGTGCCCCGGGGCATGCTTTTGGGATTCATCGTCTCCGAGCGTGGCATCGAAGCCAACCCGGAGAAGATCGCGGCCATCACGAGCATGGGGCCCATCAAGGACTTAAAAGGCGTACAGAGGGTCATGGGATGCCTCGCGGCCTTGAGCCGTTTCATCTCGCGCCTCGGCGAAAGAGGCCTGCCCCTGTACCGCCTCTTAAGGAAGGCCGAGTGCTTCACTTGGACTCCCGAAGCCGAGGAAGCCCTCGGGAACCTGAAGGCGCTCCTCACCCAGGCGCCCGTCTTGGTACCCCCAGCTGATGGAGAAAGCCTCTTGGTCTACGTCGCCGCAACCACTCAGGTGGTCAGCGCCGCGATCGTGGTCGAAAGGCAGGAAGAGGGGCATGCTTTGCCCATTCAGAGGCCAGTTTACTTCGTCAGTGAAGTGCTGTCCGAGACCAAGGTCCGCTACCCGCAAGTCCAGAAGCTGCTATACGCAGTGATCCTGACGAGGCGAAAGCTGCGACATTACTTCGAGTCCCATCCGGTGACTGTGGTGTCATCCTTCCCCCTGGGGGAGATCATCCAGTGCCGAGAGGCCTCGGGGCGGATCGCGAAGTGGGCGGTGGAAATCATGGGCGAGGCAATCTCGTTTGCCCCTCGGAAGGCCATCAAGTCCCAGGTACTAGTGGATTTCGTAGCCGAATGGGTCGATACCCAGTTGTCGACGGCTCCGATCCAGCCGGAGCTCTGGACCATGTTTTTCGACGGGTCGCTGATGAAGACGGGGGCCGGCGCGGGCCTGCTTTTCGTCTCGCCCCTCGGGAAACACCTGCGCTACGTGCTCCGCCTCCATTTCCCGGCGTCCAACAATGTGGCTGAGTACGAGGCTCTGATCAACGGATTGCGAATCACCATCGAGCTAGGGGTCCGACGCCTCGATGCACGCGGCGACTCGCAGCTCGTCATCGACCAAGTCATGAAGAACTCCCTCTGCCGCGACCCGAAGATGGAGGCCTACTGTGAGGAGGTTCGACGCCTGGAAGACAAGTTCTACGGGCTCGAGCTTAACCACATCGCCCGGCGCTACAACGAGACTGCGGACGAGCTGGCGAAGATAGCCTCGGGGCGAACGACGGTTCCCCCGGACGTCTTCTCCCGGGATCTGCATCAACCCTCCGTCAAGATAGGCGACGCGCCCGAGCCCGAGGCACCCTCGGCCTCGTCCGAGGTGACCTCGGCCCAGCCCGAGCCATCCTCGGCTCAACCCGAGGTACCCTCGGAGCCCGAGGGCGAAGCCCTGCGCATCGAGGAGGAGCAGAACGGGGTCGTGCCAGATCAAGATTGGCAAACCCCGTACCTGCAATATCTCCACCAAGGAGAACTGCCCCTCGACCGAGCCGAGGCTCGGCGGGTAGCGCGACGCGCCAAATCGTTCGTCTTGCTGGGCGATGAGAAGGAGCTCTACCACCGTAGCCCCTCGGGCATCCTCCAGCGATGTATCTCCATCGCCGAAGGTCAGGAACTCCTGCGGGAAATACACTCGGGGGCTTGCGGTCACCATGCAGCACCTCGAACCCTCGTCGGGAACGCTTTCCGCCAAGGCTTCTACTGGCCAACGGCGGTGGCTGACGCCACTAGAATTGTCCGCGCCTGCGAAGGGTGCCAATTCTATGCGAAGCAGACCCACCTGCCCGCTCAGGCTCTGCAGACGATACCCATCACCTGGCCTTTCGCTGTGTGGGGTCTGGACCTCGTCGGCCCTCTGCAGAAGGCGCCCGGGGGCTACACGCACCTGCTGGTCGCCATCGACAAATTCTCCAAGTGGATCGAGGTCCGACCCCTGAGCAGCATCAGGTCCGAGCAGGCGGTGGCGTTCTTCACCAACATCATCCATCGCTTCGGGGTCCTGAACTCGATCATCACCGACAATGGCACCCAGTTCACCGGCAAAAAATTCTTGGATTTTTGCGAGGATCACAACATCCGGGTGGATTGGGCCGCCGTAGCTCATCCCATGTCGAATGGGCAAGTAGAGCGTGCCAATGGCATGATCCTACAAGGGCTCAAGCCTCGGATCTACAACAACCTCAACAAGTTCGGCAAGCGGTGGATGAAGGAACTCCCCTCGGTGGTCTGGAGCCTGAGGACGACGCCAAGCCGAGCCACGGGTTTCACGCCGTTCTTCCTGGTCTACGGGGCCGAGGCCATCTTGCCCACGGACCTGGAATACGGCTCCCCGAGGACGAGGGCCTACAACGAAGAAAGCAACCAAGCTAGCCGAGAAGACTCGCTGGACCAGCTGGACGAGGCTCGGGATAGGGCCTTACTACACTCGGCACGGTATCAGCAGTCCCTGCGACGCTACCACGCCCGAGGGGTCCGACCCCGAGACCTCCAGGTGGGCGACCTGGTGCTTCGGCTGCGGCAAGACGCCCGAGGGAGGCACAAGATCACGCCCCCCTGGGAGGGGCCGTTCATCATCGCCAAAGTTCTGAAGCCCGGAACGTACAAGCTGGCCAACAGTCAAGGCGAGGTCTACGGCAACGCTTGGAACATCCAACAGCTACGTCGCTTCTACCCTTAAGATGTTTCCAAGTTGTTCATATACCTCGCACCCACGCAAAGTTTAGTCAACAAGGAAGGGTCGGCCTCGCCTCGGCAAAAGCCCGACCCTCCCTCGGGGGCTAAAAGGGGGGAAACCCCCTCTGCGTCAAAACTTTCCTCGAACAAAAAATCTCTTTTACCAGAACATCTTTCGTGCTTTTTGACTACTTCGAAAAGTGGGTCCCGGAAACGACGGGGTACACGTAAGCAGCCAAGGCTGACCGAGCCGAGGGACTCCTACGCCTCCGGGATACGGATACCTCACTCATCACCTTCTGCGATAAGTAACTCGCGCTCGGATAAGGTGAACCCGCGGATCGAACGAGTCTTTACGTACGGAAGCTCTTCTGTCGAAGCGATTCTTCGAGCCTTCTAGACCGAGTCGGTGACAGGGCCTCATGGACGGGTAAAAGTACGCGTAAGCGGCAAGGCCGACCGAGCCGAGGGACTCCCACGCCTCCGGGATACGGATACCTCACTCATCACCTTCCACGAGAAGCAACTCTTGCTCGCACTAACATCCCTGCTACCGACGGAAAGTCCAGATACTCGAAACAAGAGGAAAAGAGACGCAGCTTTATAACACAGCAAGGGTGTGTGTTCTGGCCTCGACGGCCGCGCAAGGCCCACGCTACAAGACGATTTGACCCTGCAGGCTCGGATCTTGACGCTGGAAGAGGGCGATGACACCCTCGGCGTCGACAACACCTTCGGCAAGGCCCGACCTAGCCTCGGACGGCGACGCGGTCCGAGGGCCTCCGCTCCGAAGGACGACGTCATCACCACGCTCGAGCAATCTCTGCCAGGGACTTCTCCGAGAACCCGGCCCGAGCGGACGGCTCGGCCGGCCACCTCCGGGGCCTCGGCCGACCACCTTCCGAGGGCGCCAGCTCGATCCGAAGCCTCGGCTGATCAACTCCGACGACGATCCTGCCAACGGACAACCCGGCTAGGCTCCGGCCAACCAGGTTTCATTTCCGAGCCAACTCCGCCTCTGCTCGTGCTGATATCGCTACCCCTTGCCTCGGCTCGTCGAAGAGCGGCCGAGGGGTTTCTTTAACTAAGCTAGAGGAGCCTCGGACAACAGGGCCGACCGAGCCGAGGAACTCCTACGCCTCCGGGATACGGATACCTCACTCGTCACCTTGACACGGGGCAACTCACGCTTGGTGAAGCGGTTCAGACAATCAGCAGACGAGTCTTAGTGCTCGGAAATGAGGAAAAAACACGGCTCCGCGCCGTGGTTACATACATGTTCAGGCCCCGAAAGCCGAAATGAACAAAAAACCCGGCACTGGAAGTGCCATTTACAAACGGAACTCCGGTTCCCCCCCCCCCCCCGCAGGTGCGAACAACCCCACTCGATAGGGGCGGGCCTGCGGGGTGGCGAAAAAAACTCTCGCCCCCCGAGGACGAGAGCCAGCCATTCAGGCCGGGAGACGGAGACCCAGGGCTACTGACGGAGTTGGCAATCTCGTTGGTAGAGAAGCCACTTCCGTCCGCCGACGCCTCGGGACCCGCCACTTCCGACATGGCTGGAGGAAGTCTCCGTGATGCTGGAGGATGCCGTTCTCCCCCAGGCGCACGGGGAAGAAGAGGGCAACCGACCCACACGGAGACAGCTCCCTGACTCGCCTCGTCCTCCCTCTTGGCCAGGTGATGAAAATCCTTGAGGCTGAGGGAGGGGCGGGGGCCGCAGCCCGGCTCGCTTTCCCCCACCATCAAGCCGGAGGTCGCCCTCTTGGGTGACCGCCGGTGGAGGGGTGCGGCCGGGCTGCATGATGAAAATCCTTGAAGCAGAACGATGGCTGAAAGGTACCAACTCCCACGGAGTTGCGTTCCTCCGGCGATGAAGCGAAAAGACGGCGGTTTCCCCCATCCGGGGGCTCGGAAGATGGAGAGACACAATGCATAGGGGAGGAAGGAGACATGGTCACCTTACGAAAGGGGTCGCCCTCCTTTTAAAGGCACCTCCCCCTGCTTGCGCCCTCAACCGTCACGAGCTGAGTCTTCTCCAACACGCCTCCAAAGTCCTCCCCTGCGGCGCGGGGGCTGGGGCCCACCTATCATGCAGACCGGCTCTAAGCAGAAGAAGCCGAACCGCCGCGCACGACGCACGCAACCACCCAGCGGTTACAAGTAACCCTCCACTTTTGCCCGGACCAGCGGGCGAAAGGGGCAGGCGGCCATGCAGGCGGCATGCAACCGCGCCAAGTGGACGCGCCTCTCCGACTCCTGACAAGCCAGCGCGACGGCTCAAGCCCACGCGTCGTGCAACTGGCGCGCCGGGTGCTGCATGCGAGCCGCTGTGCCACTCGCTCCACCCCCGCACCTCCTCGATTGCGGAACCAATACCGCGATTCGAGGCGACCCAGCCCGCGACCCAGCAGCGCCGGCCTGGCGCAGCGGTCAAAAGCAGTCAAAAATGGGCCGGTAGTAATGACGGTGGCAGGCGCGCGAGAGCAGCGGTCACGCCATCTGCCAAGCTCATGTCCCATCCGGAGGCAGCAAGAGAACCCCCTCTCACGGCGTGAAGACGATGCGCCCGTGACCCGTACCTCGAATGGCTCGCGCACGCGCAACGGCAACCTCGCCAGCTACTCACCCCGGCGCATTAACTCCGCGGCTCGACGGGCAGCGCTACGGGCGGGAGCGGCTGGTGACGTTTCGCCTTCGCCAAAACAACCGCGCCGGAAAAAGGTACGCCACGACGTTCAATTTCGAATCCTTTTTCCCTTTTCCTTCTTTCTCTATCTCTTGCAAGAGGGACCGAGAAGGGGGATAACCCCAAAGGGATCCTTCCCCGTGAAGGAACTAGGCTCCGAGCCTCCCTACTGATCAGGGGTTCGAAGGCTGGCCCCCCGAAGGGTTCAACAGCCGCCTCAGATCGCGTGGGCCCGACACCCACTACTGGTCAGGGGTTCGAAGGTCGGCCCCCGAAAGGTCCCACGACCGCCTCAGGCTACTCGGGCTCCGTGCCCCCTACTGATCAGGGGTTCGAAGGCTGGCCTGTCGAAGGGTTCACAGTCGCCTCAGACGCCGAGCGAGGGATGACCAGGGGTACGTTCGATACATAACCAAGGCTTGGGCTGCGCTCCCGAGGTACCCTAGGACATTTCCGAGACCAGCGGGAACGACTCTGTAACGGAATCCCATCGGAGGGAGGCAACGAGCCCTCGGACCCCGTCGCTAGGGGACCGGGTCCGGCAGATCACCCGCAGGTACTTTTGGGCGTGCCTCCGGGCCCCTAGCCGACCCCTAACGAACGGGGCACGGACGTCCACTCGGATTACCCGATTGCAGCTCACCGGAGACACCATGTTCGGTGCCCATCGAGGGTAACATGGCGCACTCCCCCCCTCCTCCTTGCGGAAAGGCGACGTAGGGGCGTATATAAAAAAGCCGAGTCTGTCCCTGATCGTCCTCTCGCTCCGTGCAGAGGCTCGGGGGCTGCTCTCGCAAAACCGGCTCCGGCCAAACCGTTGACAGCGTCAACATACCAGCCCGAGAACTTGGGCCCCGACAGTGCACCTGGGTTACGCCCTGCTCGCATGAGGGAACCGCCAGACTAGCCGAGGCATTGCGCAAGGCATTAAGACCTCAAAGGAGTGAAACCACTCCTCCGAGGCCTCGGGGGCTACACCCGGCGGGTGCGCTCGCGCGCACCCACCGGAACCAAGTACCACCGAGAAAGGCTGGTCCCCTTGCAAAAAAGTGCGACGCAAGCCTCCAAGCGAGTGTTAACACTCTCTTCGAGGCTCGGGGGCTACTGTCGGGGACCATAATTAGGGGTACCCTCAAGACGCCTAATTCTCAGCTGGTAACCCCCATCAGCATAAAGCTGCAGAGGCCTGATGGGTTTGATTAAGTCAGGGATCAGTCCATACGAGCGACTTGATCACGCCACGCCCGAGCCTAGCCTCGGGCGAGGGCAGCCGACCCTGAGATGACTCCGTCTCGCCTGAGGTCTCCTCTTTCACGGCAGACGCATCACCGGCTCGCCCGAGGCCCCGCCTTCGATAAGAAGTAACCCTGACTAAATCACCGCGCCAACCGACCAGGTCACCTGGGCGTTTAACACAAAAGGTAAGACCGACGGGCGACCAGACTTCGCCAGAGGTGCCATAGGAGGTTCTGCCCGACCCAGGGCTCGGACTCGGGCTAAGGCCCCGGAAGACGGCGAACTCCGCTCCGCCCGACCCAGGGCTCGGACTCGGGCTAAGGCCCCGGAAGACGGCGAACTCCGCTCCGCCCGACCCAGGGCTCGGACTCGGGCTAAGGCCCCGGAAGACGGCGAACTCCGCTCCGCCCGACCCAGGGCTCGGACTCGGGCTAAGGCCCCGGAAGACGGCGAACTCCGCCTCGCCCGACCCAGGGCTCGGACTCCGCCTCGGCCTCTGCCGATCGATCTCCGCCTCGCCCGACCCAGGGCTCGGACTCTGCCTCTGTCTTGCAGGACGGACTCGACCTTGACTTCGGAGGAGCCTCCACGACGCCCGACCTAGGACACGAGACCGCCACATCAACAGGAAGCGTCATCATCACCCTGCCCTGAGCCGACTTGGGTCGCAGAGAACAAGACCGGTGTCCCATCTGGCCAGCTACGCCAGATAGGCAAATGATGGCGCCCCGCTAGACCATGACGACGGCGGCTCTCAGCTCCCTTACGAAAGCAGGAGGACGTCAGCAAGGGTCCAGCCACTCCGACAGCTGTCCCTCCGTCCGGCTCCGTTACTCCTCCAACAGCCACGACGCCACACCAACAGGGTGCCAAGATCTCTCCGGCTGCCACCTAGGCATGTACTTAGGGCGCTAGCTCTCCCTCGCTAGACACGTAGCACCTTGCTACACCCCCATCTTGTACACCTGGATCCTCTCCTTACGACTATAAAAGGAAGGACCAGGGCCTTCTTAGAGAAGGTTGGCCTCGCGGGGACGAAGGGCAGGGGCAGGCGCTCTCTCGGGGCCGCCCGCTCCCCTCACCTCGCGCGGACGCTTGTAACCCCCTACTGCAAGCGCACCCGACCTAGGCGCGGGACGAACACGAAGGCCGCGGGAATTCTCCGACTCCCCCACGACCCGGCTCCGGCCACCGACCGCTCTCTCTGTTCCCCCCTTCGCGCTCGCCCACGCGCTCGACCCATCTGGGCTGGGGCACGCGGCACACTCACTCGTCGGCTCGGGGACCCCCCGGTCTCGGAACGCCGACACCTTTTTATTTCAAATTCTACTTTTCAAGCTTAACTTCTCTCAAAAATTTGAGTACAAAGGCAAAAATACAAGAACTCCGGCATGATATGCATATTTCTATATTTATTTATTTGTTATTTGACCATTATAATTCCATTAATTGAATATGCACAAAGAAGGAAAACCCAATAAATCATCAAAGTTTCCGTAATCCCAAAACATTTTTATATCAATATATGCATTTATTCATTATTTTTATCTTATACGAATTTTAGGGCTTTACACAACGTCAGGCTCTCCAAAGTCCTCATGGACGGGGGCAGCAACCTCAACATCATCTACGCCGAGACCCTGGAACTCTTGGGGGTTGATCGGTTCGAGGTCCGGGCCGGTGCGGCACCCATCCACGAGATCGCACCCGGAAAGCGTATCCTTCCCCTTGGGCGGATTGACTTGCTCGTCTGCTCCGGAACTCCCTCCAACTTTCGAAAGGAAACCCTCACCTTCGAGGTGGTCGGGTTCCGAGGGACCTACCACGCGGTGTTGGGAAGGCCGTGCTACACCAAGTTCATGGCTATCCCCAACTACACCTACCTCAAGCTCAAGATGTCAGGCCCCAGCGGGATCATCACCGTCGGATCCACGTTTCGCCACGCGTACGAATGCGACGTGGAATGCGTGGAGTACGCTGAGGCCCTCGCCGAGTCCGAGGCCCTCATCGCCGACCTGGAACGCCTCTCCAAGGAGGCGCCCAACGCGAAGCAGCACGTCGGCAACTTTGAACCAGTTGAGGCGATTAAGTTCGTCTCTCTCAACCCCAGCAACAACACCAGCAAGAAAATCCGGATCGGCTTCGAGCTCGACCCCAAATAGGAAGTAGTGCTCGTCGACTTTCTCCACGCGAACGCTGAAATTTTTGCGTGGAGTCCCTCGGACATGCCAGGCATACCAAGGGATGTCGCCGAGCACTCACTGGACATCAGAGTTGGAGCCCGACCCGTGAAGCAGACCTTGCACCGTTTTGACGAAGAAAAGCGCAGGGCCATAGGCGAAGAGATCCACAAGCTACTCGCGGCAGGGTTCATCAAAGAGGTATTCCATCCCGAATGGTTAGCTAACCCTGTTCTTGTAAGGAAGAAGGATGGGAAATGGAGGATGTGCGTAGACTACACTGGTCTAAACAAAGCATGTCCGAAGGTCCCCTACCCTCTGCCTCGCATCGATCAAATTGTGGACTCCACTGCTGGGTGCGAAACCCTGTCATTCCTCGACGCCTACTCAGGCTATCACCAAATCAGGATGAAAGAGTCCGACCAGCTCGTGACTTCTTTTATCACACCTTTTGTCATGTATTGTTACACTACAATGCCATTTGGTTTGAGGAATGCAGGCGCCACCTACCAGAGGTGCATGAACCATGTGTTCGGAGAACACATCGGCAGAACAGTCGAGGCTTACGTCGATGACATCGTTGTCAAGACGAAGAAAGCCTCCGACCTCCTCTCTGACCTTGAAACGGCATTCAAGTGTCTGAGAGCTAAAGGCGTGAAACTCAACCCCGAGAAGTGTGTCTTCGGAGTCCCCCGAGGCATGCTCCTAGGGTTCATCGTCTCCAAGCGGGGCATAGAGGCCAACCCGGAGAAAATCATGGCCATCACCAACATGGGGCCGATAAAAGATTTGAAAGGAGTACAGAGGGTCATGGGATGCCTTGCGGCTCTGAGCCGTTTCATCTCACGCCTTGGCGAAAAAGAATTGCCCCTGTACCGCCTCTTAAGGAAGGCCGAGCGCTTCACTTGGACCCCCGAGGCCGAGGAAGCCCTCGGAAACTTAAAGGCACTCCTTACAAATGCACCCATCTTGGTGCCCCCCGCTGTGGGAGAAGCCCTCTTGATCTACGTAGCCGCAACCACTCAGGTGGTCAGCGCTGCGGTCGTAGTCGAGAGACGAGAAGAAGGGCATGCACTGCTCGTCCAGAGGCCAGTCTACTTCATCAGCGAAGTGCTATCCGAGACCAAAATCTGCTACCCGCAGATCCAGAAGCTGCTCTACGCAGTGATTCTGACACGATGGAAGCTGCGACACTACTTCGAGTCTCACCCGGTGACTGTGGTGTCATCCTTTCCTCTGGGAGAGATCATCTAGTCCCAAGAGGCCTCGGGTAGGATAGCGAAATGGGCAGTGGAACTCATGGGCGAAACGCTTTCATTCGCCCCTCGGAAGGCCATAAAATCCCAAGTCTTGGCCGACTTCCTGGCTGAGTGGACTGACACCCAGTTACCGACGACTCCAATCCAACCCGAGCTTTGGACCATGTACTTCTACGGGTCGCTGATGAAAACCGGAGCAGGCGTGGGCTTGCTCTTCATCTCACCCATCAAAAAACATCTTCGCTACGTGATCCGCCTTCATTTTTCGGCGTCAAACAACGTGGCCGAGTATGAAGCATTGGTTAATGGGCTGCGCATCGCCGTCGAGCTAGGGGTTCGGCGCCTCGACGCTCGTAGCTTGTCATTGACCAAGTCATGAAGAACTCCCACTGCTACGATCGGAAGATGGAGGCCTACTACGACGAAGTTTGATGCCTAGAAGACAAGTTCTACGGACTGGAACTCAACCACGTCACCCGACGATTCAATGAGACTACGGATGAGCTGGCTAAAATAGCCTCAGGGTGGACAACGGTTCCCCCGGACGTCTTCTTCAATGATATACATCAACCCTCCGTCAAGATAAACGACGCGCCCGGGATACCCTCGGCCAAGTCCGAGGAAGCCTTGGCCGAGCCCGAGGTGCCCTCGACCGCCGAGGGTGAGGCCCTGCATATCGAGGAGGAGCGGAATGGGGTCACGCCGGTCCCGAACTGGCAGACCCTATACCTGGAATATCTCCTCCGAGAAGAGCTGCCCCTCGACAAGGCCGAAGCTCGGTGACTGGCTCGGCACGCCAAGTCGTTCGTTTTGCTGGGTGATGAAAGGGAGCTCTATCACCGCAGTCCCTCGAGCATCCTCCAGCGATGCATCTCCATCGACCAAGGACAAGAGCTGTTACAAGAAATACACTCAGGGGCTTGCGGCCACCATGCAGCACCTCGAGCCCTCGTGGGAAATGCCTTCCGACAAGGCTTCTACTGGCCAACCGCGGTGGCCGACGCCACTAGGATTGTACGCTCCTGCCGGGGGTGTCAATTCTACGCAAAGCAGACACACCTGTCCGCTCAGGCCCTACAGACGATACCTATCACCTGGCCGTTTGCTGTGTGGGGTCTGGACCTTGTCGGCCCCTTGCAAAAGGCACCCGGGGGCTTCACGCACCTGCTGGTCGCCATCGACAAATTCTCCAAGTGGATCGAGGTCCGACCCTTAACCAGTATCAGGTCCGAGCAGGCGGTGGTGTTCTTCACCAATATCATCCATCGCTTTGGAGTGCCGAATGCTATCATCACCGACAATGGCACGCAGTTCACCGGGAAAAGTTCCTAGACTTTTGCGAGGACCACCACATCCGTGCGGACTGGGCCACCGTAGCTCACCCCATGACGAATGGGCAGGTGGAGCGTGCCAACGGTATGACTTTGCAGGGACTTAAACCCAGGATCTACAACGACCTCAACAAGTTTGGCAAGCAATGGATAAAGGAGCTACCCTCGATGGTCTGGAGTCTGAGGACGACGCCGAGCCGGGCCACGAGCTTCACGCCGTTCTTTCTAGTCTATGGGGCCGAGGTCGTCCTCCCCACGGACTTAGAATACGGTTCCCCGAGGATGAAGGTGTACGACGACCGAAGCAACAGATCAGCCGAGAGGACTCGCTGGACCAGCTCGAAGAAGCTCGGGACATTGCCTTACTACACTCGGCGCGATATCAGCAGTCTCTACGACGCTACCACGCCCGAAGCGTTCGGCCCCGAGGCTTCCAAGTGGGAGACTTGGTGCTTCGGCTGCGACAAGACGCTCGAGGGCGCCACAAGCTTACCCCTCCCTGGGAGGGGCCGTTCATCATCGCCAAAGTTCCGAAGCTCGGGACATACAAGCTGGCCAACGATCAAGGCGAGGTCTACAACAACGCTTGGAACATCGAACAACTACGTCGCTTCTACCCTTAAAATGTTTCAAGTCGTTCATGTTCCTCATTTTTACACGCTTAAATATAGTCTAACCTTCAAGGAAGGGTCAGCCTTGCCTCGACCAAGCCCGACCCTCCCTCGGGGGCTAGAAGGGGGGAACCCCCTCTGCGTCAAAATTTTCCTCGAAAAAGTTTTCTACCGAAACAACTTTCGTGCTTTCAACTATATCGATAGCAGGGTCCTGCGAACGGGTGACAGAGCACGTAAGTGGCAAGGCCGACCGAGCCGAGGGACTCTTACGCCTCCGGGATACGGATACCTCACTCGTCACCTTCCGCGAAAAGTAACTCTCGCTCGGATAATGCGATTCTGCTACCGACGAACAAGTCCTAAATGCTCGAAACAAGAGGAAAGAAAATGCAGCTTTATAAGTTGAACGCTAAATATGTTTAGGCCTCGGTGGCCGCAAAAAACATACGCGTGCTTTGGACAAACTGTTCCTACAAGATCCAGGCATCGGCAGGAGGAGGAGCGGCGCCCTCGGCGACGTTTCCACCCTCGGTGGAGTCTGGCCTGGCCTCAGACGATGACTCGGGCGAGAGGATCTCCACCTCAAAGGAGGACGCCAGCACCGCGCTTGGGCCAGCAACAGCCGCGTCAAGCCTCTGGACCTCGGCTAGGGCGGCCTCATCCTCGTCGGGTAAGCAGTACCCCTCGCTGACCCGCTCTAGATCCACGTCATAGTGGGAAGCGAGCACGGCGAAGGCCCGCCTAACACCGTGATGCAGTGCCCCGCGGAGTCTGCTGCGCACATGGCTGCCCAAGGCCCGCAGGTGACTTTGGGGGGAGCTACCTGAGGGGATATCATCGAGGTCAAAGGCCCAGCAAAAAGCCGAGATAACCTCAGACATTGCCACGCGGTCGGCTTCCTTCTGCTCAGCCGCCTGGGCAAGCGCCTTGACGGACTCGTTGAGAGCCGTCTTGAACTTTGCAGATAGCCGAACAAAATTCTTCAGACACGAGTTGAAGAATGAAGCTGAACCAAAGTCACAAAGCAGGCGAAACGTACCTTCGGCCCAGGCACGCTGCTCCGAGGCCACGGCTTGGGCAGATTCGGCAGACCCGACAGCCACGACCAGGCCCTCCGCAAGGGTCCCGGCCCGAGCGGACGCCTCGGCTAGCCGCTCCGTAGCCTCAGCCAGCTGACCCCTGAGGGCCTCAGCTCGGCCCACAACTTCGGCAGCTTGGCTCTGAAATTGGTCCCGCTCGCCGGCGACCTGGCCGAGCTCCAGCTGGCACTGCTGCGCTTCCGTCCGTGTCAACGCCGCCTCTGCCCGCGCCACCGCCACCTCCAACTTCAGCTCATCACAGAACAGTCGAAGGTCCGCCACCTCGGCGCTCTGTTGGGCGAGACGTGCATTATCCTCGACAAGCGCGGCCCTCTGGGATCACAGCGAAGCCAAGACACCGCTCTCACGACGAATGAATAGCGACTTGGCGGTGCTCACATCTGCGAGTTCCTGAGGAAGGAAAACAGGGTGTTACCAAGAATGCCCCGATCACGCAGGGTATATGCCTAACATCCTTACCTGGAGGACCCTGGGAACGTCCCTGGAAAGGATCCCCATGGTCGATCGAAGCGACCCCATCGCCGCCTCGGCATACTCACGGAGCTCATCCTGAGACTGCTCCTCCTGCTCGTCATAAAGAAGGAGGAGGGGTTCCGAGGCGCCGCGGCTCCAGAATCGGAGCGCCTGCCCGCACCACTCATTAGGGTTGCGCCGCGTGGGGATTAGGCCGCTGCTCCCCGAAACGGGCCGCGGTTTTGCGCGCCCCTCAACCAGGGCGTTGGGACCCCCTGCAGTCGACGCGCCGGGCACCATCGTCATCGACGTACTGGGCCTCCCCTCGGCTGAGGTGGCGGGCCTCCGATCACTGACCTCGGCGACGGCGGTAGCCCCCTCCTCATGACCAAGAATGGGGAGGTCGGGGACAACCACGAGCGGCGGCGCCACAACCATCCCGACGTCGGAAGCGACAGGCGGTCCCACGGGCGAATCAGCAACGGCCCCAACGGGAGTCGATGCCGGCGCCGGTAACAAGTCAGGCGGGCTTATGGCCACGACCGCGTCAACGGCCTCCCCTGGCACGACGGCCGTCCCGGCAGAAGGGTCAGCCTGGGAGGCTTGCCCCATGGCAGCTTGTGCTGCCTGGGGCCCTCGCTCGAGGGCGTCTTGCGCAGAAGCCAGCCAACCGGCATGGCGCGCCGCGGCACCAGCTGCGGAGGCCAGCCCCGTCTTAAGGGCCTTCCGGGGGGCCAGACCAGCCAAGCCCTGCCTCCGCTTGCTGAAAAGAAAGAGAGAGAGAGCAAGATCAAGACACGCAGGGAAAAGACCAAAATAGAGGTAATCTCAGATACCCACCCACTCCGGACCATGGCCAGTTGTGCCTGCGGGGAGGCCCCTCGGGCCCCAGTCCCTGCAGGCGCTGCCGAAAGTTGCCCCGACGCAGGCTTCGGCGCCGCTTCCGCCTCGGACGCCCGAGGCGCCGAAGGGGCGGCCTGCCCAGGCGTCACCACGGCCAAGGGGCCGACCTCCTGCACAGCCAGCACGGGCACTTGCTCGTGGAGGACAGGCAGATCGGCCCGACCCCCTAGCGTTGCCCCAATTACCTCGGCCAAGGGGTCAAGTACCCCCTCGGTCCGCCTCCGCTCCTCAGGCTGGGGCCACGATGTCCCGGCTCCAGGCACTGATGGTACCAGCCCACTTGGAGGCTGGCTCGGTGACCCCTGGCCCGGCCTCGGGTCCGGGCTAAGGCCGAGCGAGCCACCATGTCGTCACTCTCGTCGTCATCGTCGTCGGGCGTCTCCGGCGACGGCTCCCTCTGGAACCCGTCCCTCTTCTGCCTCCGGCGACGCTTCTCCAAGGCGTCCCGAGCTCGCATCCGCTTGCGAGCCCAGGCCTTCTCCGCGTCCTTTTTCTCCTTCTTCTCCGTGGCGACCCTCCGCGCGGCTCGGTCCACCGCATCCTCCGGGACCGGTGGCAGGGCAGGTTTATAAAACCTCAACCCCTGGGGATGGACGAAAATCCCAACAGTGAAAATCAAAGGCAACTCAGCGCAAAACAGGAGAAGGATCAGACACTCACCAGGGACACGTACCCATGGTCAGGACGCATCGCGGGCTAGGTAAGGGCGCTGGCATCTAGCCTCCCCACCGTACCCGCTACCCGCTTGCGGAGGTCGTCGTCGGGGAGGGAGGCCAACGACATCTGCGAGCCCTCCAAATTAACCCCCGGCCTCATCTCCGAGAGCTGCAATCGCCGCTCTGCTAAGGGAAGCACCCTGTAACACCCACTTTGTAATTTGCTAGAAATAATACCAATAGAGAAACAATTTCTCCTTATGTGGGTTTAACCTTTATGCACCATCCCATGTGAACACCATATTCAAAAGCAAATAATTAATAAAAGAATATATGCCATTAAAATCATGCATCATGCTGGTGTCTCTTTTGGTTTGTGCATTTGTACACAGTGGTAATAATGATAAAGAAATATAGTAAGGATACTACACAAAATGAAGTAAATAAATATATACAAATAATTAAAACCCTTCTATACCACTAAGCCTATTCTGTACATTAATTAAAATACAAGATTCACGGCACTGTTTGAATTCAAATTTGAATTTCAAACTAAAAAGGAAAAGCAAAACAGAAAAAAATAATAAGAAAAAGAAAAGAAGTACTGTGATTGCCTGGGCCGGTTTTCACCTTTTCGGCCCACCTAGACTTACCCTGCTCGGCCCACCCGATCTTCACACACCACGCGTTGTCGCTCTTCAACGCTGGTCTGTTGAAGTCACTGACTCGTGGGGCCGGCGGGTCAGCCACCCACCCCACACAGCACGCAAACGCGGTCTTGCCTCCCCTCGTGACGCTGCCTTGTGGGTCCGGAGCGGTCAGGGGTTTCCCCTTTCTTCGCTCATGGGCGCGCAACGGTCGCCGCGAGACCTCGGAGCTGGCCAGGCCGTCTCAGCGACCTCCCTACCTCCTCGAACACGGACTCGGGCGTCTGGCGGGGTACAAATAGGTGCTCAGCGCCCTTGAACAACCCAGGCCGTCGTGTGAGATACGTCGGGGGTTAGGAGCGCGGAGAGAAAACAGGTCGCCGCTGCGGATCCTCGCCGGTGGTGGGAATCGAACTCCCCGGAGACCGGCACCGCGACGTTCTGGGCCCTGGCAAGGTTGCTTGAGGGGTTAATCGGGTGGAAGTCCACTGTTGGCTCGGGAATTTCTCGTCGTGATTGGACTTCGCCGCAGATCCGCTGCTTGTCGTCGACTGGCCGCGTCGCGCCCCAATTACCAGTGAGTATCCATTGCGCCTTAATCACTAGCTCTCTGTAATGGCATAGCACCCCGATGGGTTGAGTGTGGGGCGCTAGAACCGAGGGTTCTGGATGGCCGGCAATGGCGCTACCACGCCCCTGTGCGACGCCGCCGTGCGCGTAGCCGAGTTTAGGGGGGAAGCCACTCGGGCCATTAGATCCGTAGTGGGCGGTCAGATTTGACTCCGGTCCCGATAGCCTCTCAGCCGTGGATCTCGCGATGTTCGGCCCAGATTCAACTCGGGTTATACACTCTCACGCGATTGATCCAAACCGTAGATGTTAGATCCGAGGGGTAGCGTGGTCCTGTGGGTTAGGTTCTATTGTGGGGCGTTGGTCTAGGATCAGACGGCCCTAGGCCCTCCATACCCCTTCGCGGGTCCATTTTACTTAAGAGCCCCTCTAGAATTAGAGATTAGAATCTGTCGTCCACTGCACAGTGCGCCTGTGTCTCGGAAATTCTTGCGCAGAGACCCCCGAACTTCGGCTTATTTGAGGCCTAGTCCGGAGCATTATAAAACCAGAGAAAATAATTTATAAATGGATTTTTAATAGGAAAATAATTGCTAGAACTTCAATAATTCATAGAAAATGCATATGAACTCCAAATTACTCCATCCCAGTTCCTAAAATTTTGTAATTTTATTACCTAGCACTTAGTGTCTCTGTTTTATCATGACAACAGTAAGAAAATTAATCCCACACTTAATCCTATTTTAAACACATAAAACCTTTGGAAATTCATAACTTAAATTCTATAACTCCAAAAATTATGATTCCTGTTCCTAGAATTTTATTTTAATGCGTAGATTATTACTGTGTATTTTGTATATATGTTTGGTGTAATGTTAATTTCTCTATATGCACTGTGCTTGTTTGTATTGTGGCGAGTAGAAGAACACGTGACTGAGGATCTTGGTGAGCAGCAGGTTGAAGTAGCTGAGCAGGAGCTCATTGAAGGCAAGTTGTGCCCTTGACCACTTCTTACCTAATAATGTTCCTTAATGTCACTTATTCATGCATAGGTTAATTTTGATGGGACCCGATAGGTCACCCTAGATTGTTTATCTCTTTACCTTGTTTACCTCTGATTCACTTGGGTAGTTTGCTATTGCTTTACATGGTTTTGGGATAATCATTTACTACATCTATGTTCCAATTCTTTTTGTTATTCTATTTATGTTCATGTTGAGATCATTAATGTTAATTGGAACATAGAGCTTAACTTGAGAACCACGTGCCACCACAAGGGTTTAATGGGACGCCCTTGGCTGACTAATTAGGAAAGCTAGTGGAAGACTACCTTACCCGAAAGGGGCAAGTGCAGTAGGGGAGTTGCATGCAAGGAGGTTCTCAGGTTGATTTTGCTGCGATGGCGGTCAGACGGGGGATTCTTGCAAGTGCTCTTCCCATAAACTATAGCGGGTTTTCGGAAGCTAGTGGAACTTTGTAAAGGCCTCGTAGTGTTGCCTTGCCTCGCCTCCTAGGTAGAGGTGTATGGGAGTCGCGACCCCTTGGCAGATGGGTAACATGACTTGTGGGTAAAGGGTACAACCTCTGCAGAGTGTAAAACTGGTATACTAGCCGAGCTCACGGTCATGAGCAGCTCAGAACTCTCTAATGTTTAAATTATGGAACTTAAATTCAATTTGTCATTCTCATATGCATGGGTTTGTTATTAATTTTGTTCAATTACTTTATTTAAGGTTTGGTATTTACTTACACTTAGTAATTACTAATAAAATTTTGACCAACTACTTAAAAGCAATGCTCACCTTTAACCCCTATCATTGATTAGCCTTACACATCACATGAACTCACACCTTTGTGAGCTTATGTCCACTGATTCCCCACAACTTGTTGAGCTATGATCATGTGTGAGCTCACCCTTGCTGTCTCACACCCCCCCCACAAGAGAAGAACAGATGGTTCAGGAGGAGCCACAAGGCGAGGAGTATGATCTGATCTAGGTGGCGATTCTCAGTTGACATTGGCGCCGACGATCCTTAGTTCGTTTTATTTTATTAATTTATTTTGTAATAAGTCTTCCGCTATGTAATAAATACTCTTATTATTGTGACATTTATCTCTATACACTCTGTTATTATATATGTTGTCTTCTTGGCGCATGTATGAGATGCACCTGGCTTTGTTCCTTAAAGCCGGGTGTGACACACCCTCCGGCGATGGATGGCGGCAACAACCCCCGCAGCGGTAAGCCCCTCATCTCTTAACTTCTGCAAGGCATGCAGAAGGGGCTGGAGCTTCTCCTATTTCTCGTGCGTGGCCCCCCAACTCTAGTTAGCGCCGGCGGCGGTCACCACTCGTTGAGAAAACGACGGAAGCCTCCCATCGTCGTTCCGGAGATAAAACCACCGGCGCTGCCACCCCTTGTTCGAAGACACAAGGGTGGCGGGGATGTATAGCTGCGCGCGCCCCGGCCTCAGCTGGAGGGTGCAGCCTCCGGCCCGCACCGCCATACGGACCTTCTTCGCCTCCGTCGTCGAGGCAAAGAGCTCCGCGGAGAAGAGATGGGTCCACAGGTCCTAATGAACATTGATCCCCAAATAACCCTCGCGAACCGCCGCGAAGATGGTCGCTTGCGCAATGGAGTTAGGGTTGAAGTTGTGCAGCTCCACCCCGTAATAGTGCAGGAGCGCCCGCATGAAGCGGCTCGCTGGTACTCCAAACCCCCGCTCGTGGAAGGAGATAAAGCTGACCACATACCCTGGCGGTGGAGTCGGGATGGCCTCGCTCGGGGCCATCCACTCCGGTTGCGGCCCATCAGAAAGGGGACGGAGCAAACCATCGGCAATAAGGGCCTCCAGACCCCCCACAATGACAGTGGAAGAAGGCCACGGGTCGCGCGGCGGGACGATGGTCACCTTGTCGGCCATCACCGAACGAAGGTGGTGGAGGCGGAGGGGATAAGGCGTGCGGTTTTATTTTCCCTGGCTATTCTCTTAGGTTGCGGGAACCAAAGCAGAAGGCAGGCGCAGATGGCAGGATAAAGAACCACCGCCGGCCCCTCTCCCGGGTATATAAAGACCCGGGCGAGAGCCTTCAAGACTTCGCCCGAACCCACCGCGAAATTCAAACTCGAAGGTGAAACGCCCGCTCCTCGAACGGCTCGCGCACGCACAACGGCCGCCCCGCGAATCGCCCGTCCCGCCACATTAACTCACTGGCAGGGCAAGCGACACCGTTGGCGAGCGAAGCAGGCAACGTTTCACCTCCGCCATAAAGGCCGCGTCAAAAAAGGTGCGCCACGACTTTTTGAATTCATATCCTTTTCCGTTTCCTCTCTCTCTTGCCACAGGGACTGGGAAGGGGGATATTTCGGAAAGGATCCTTCCCCGTGAAGGAAACGGTCCCCCGAGCCCTCCTACTGATCAGGGGTTCGAAGGCTGGCCCCTCGGAAGGGTTCGACAGCTGCCCCAGAGCACCTGGGCTCTGCGCCCATTACTGATCAGGGGTTCGAAGGCTGGCCCCTCGGAAGGGTTCGACAGCCACCACAGAGCACTCGGGCTCCGCGCCCACTACTGATCAGGGGTTCGCAGGCTGGCCCCTCGAAAGGGTTCAACAGCCACCCCAGAACACACAGAGTGAGGGATGACCCTGGGTACGTCCGATACGTGGCCGAGGCTCGGGTTACGCTCCCGAGGTACCCTAGGACATTTCCGAGACCAGCGAGAACGACTCGTAATGGAATCCCACCGGAGGGAGGCATCGAGCTCTCGGACCCTGTCGAAAAGGGACCGGGTCCAGCGAATCACCTGCAGGTACTTTTGGAGCGCGCCTCTGGGCCACTAGTCGACCCCTAACGAACGGGGCACGGGCGTCCACTCGGATCACCCGTTAGCAACTCACCGGAAACGCCATGATCGGTGCCCTCCGAGGGTAACATGGCGCTTTCCCCCTTCCTCCTTGTAGAAAGGCGACGAAGGGGCGTATAATAAAAGTCAAGACAGTCCTTGGTCGTCCTCTCGCTCCGTGCAGAGGCTTAGGGGCTGCTCTCGCACCCGGCTACGGCCAAACTGTTGACAACGTCAACAAACCAGCTTCAAAACTCGGAACCCGATCGGACACCCGGGCAACAACCAGGCCGCATGAGGGAACAACAGGACCGGCCGAGGCATCACGAAAAGCGTTAAGACCTCAGAGGAGTCACACCACTCCTCCGAGGCCTCGGGGGCTACACCCGGCGGGTGCGCTCGCGCGCACCCGTTGGAACAAAGTATAACCAAGAAAGGCCGGTCCCCTCACCAAAAATGCGGCAGAGCCTCGAAACAAGTGCCTGCACTCCCTTCGAGGCTCGGGGGCTACTGTCATGTACCAAAATTAGGGGTACCCCCAACGCTCCTAATCACGGCTGGTAAGCACCTTCAGGGCAAACCATAAAGGCTTACGGCTCGGGTCAAAGTCAAAGCTTCGTCTACCAAGGGACTCGGTCTCGCCTCGCCCGAGCACGGCCTCGGGCGGAACAGTGGTCCCGGACGAATCCACGTCTCGCCCGAGGGTCTCCTCAGACAGTGAGCGCACCCTCGGCTCAGCTAAAGGCAAGCCTTGTCGTGCAAGCAACTTTGGCCAAATCGCCTTACCAGCCGACCATGTTGCATGCGCATTTAATGCTAGGGTCGCCTGACACCTTATCCTGACACGCGCCCCACAGTCGGCAAGGTCGAAGTGACCGCAATCACTTCGCCCTTTCGCTGACCGATCTGACAGGAAAACAGCGCCGCCCGCCCCACTCCGACTGCTGTGCCAACCACCCGGGCGAAACTGACAACGGTCGAGTTCAGCCTCGGGCACAACAGGAAGCTCCGCCTCGCCCGACCCCAGGGCTCGGCCTCGGCCTCGGGAGGAAATCTCCACCTCGCCTGACCCCTGGGCTCGGCCTCGGCCTCGGGAAGAGTCACGTCCTCGCCCGACCCTGGGTCTTGGCCCTAACCTCGGCCTCGGAGGAGTCGCCGCCTCGCCCGACCTCAGGCTCGACTCAACCGCGCCATAAGGGATGCATCATTACCCTACTCCTAGCTAGCCCAGGCTACGAAGGAACAAGACCGGCGTCCCATCCAGCTTACCCCGGTAACAGACAATGGTGATTTCCCGCATGCAACCATGACGTCGGTGGTTCTCAAGCCCCCTACGGAAGCAAGGAGACGTCAGCAAGATCCATGCAGCGCCAATAGCTGTACTGCTACAGGGCTCAAGGCACTTCTCCGATGGCCACGATACTGCCTCTACAGGGCTCAAGACGCCCCCCCGGCGGCCACGTTGTTATCTGTACAGGGCTCAGGGCACTTCCCTGCCAGCCACGTTAGTGAAAGGGAAATGTGCCCTTGGGCCATTTCTAAGTATTTTGGTGATTTAGTGCCCAACACAGGTGCCTAATTGTAAAATGGTGGACAAAGTACAAATCAAGGATAAAGGTATGTTTCTCAGACTTAGTACATTGTTTTATGGACTAATGTATTGTGTCTAAGTGCTGGAAACAGAAAAAATTGAGTTGAAGAAGAGATGGCTCGAGCAGCCAAAGTCTGCCCAGTCTGGGTGCACCGGACTGTCCGGTGGTGCACCGGACAGTGTCCGGTGCGCCAGGCTGGCTTGGGCAAAGTGGCTGCTCTCGGGACTTCGACGGCGGTGTATGGCTAAAATTCACCGGACCGTCCGGTGAGCACCGGACTGTCCGGTGGGCCGCTCACAGGCGAACTCGTCGCTCTCGGGAAACCATCAACGGCGTACGGCTAAAATTCACCGGACTGTCCGGTGTGCACCGGACTGTCCGGTGAGCCAACGGTCGACCAGGCCAACGGTCGGCCGTGCAATCTGCGTGGGACACGTGGCCGAGCCAACGGCTAGAAGATGGCACCGGACTGTCCGGTGTGCACCGGACATGTCAAGTGCACCAACGGCTCCCAGGCTGCCAACGGTCGACTGCGCTGTTTATGGAAAGAAATCGGGCACCGGACATGTCCGGTGTGCACCGGACTGTCCGGTGCGCCAGTCGACAGAAGGCAAGATCAGCCTTCCAAACTTGTGCTCAACGGCTCCTAGCTGCCTTGGGGCTATAAAAGGGACCCCTAGGCGCATGGAGGAGAACACCAAGCATCCTTTGAGCATCATTGATCACTCACACTTCATTCTTGCGCACTTGTTCGACATTTTAGTGATTTGAGCTCCGTTCTAGTGTGCTAGTCTCTTGAGCTCAAGTCTGGGTTTTGCGTGTGTGTATTCGCTGTGATCTTTGTGTCGTGTGTGAGTTGCTAATCCCTCCCTTGCTCTGTGATTCTTCGTGAACATCTTGTGTAAGGGCGAGAGGCTCCAAGCTGTGGAGATTCCTCGCAAACGAGATTAAGAGAAGCAAAGCAACACCGTGGTATTCAAGTTGGTCCTTGGACCGCTTGAGAGGGGTTGATTGCAACCCTCATCTGTTGGGACGCCACAACGTGGAGTAGGCAAGCGTTGGTCTTGGCCGAACCACGGGATAACCACTGTGCCATCTCTGTGATTGATATCTCTTGGTTATTGTGTTGTGTTGAGATCCTTCTCTAGCCACTTGGCAAATTACTGTGCTAACAAGTAACCAAGTTTTGTGGCTTAAGTTTTTGAAGTGTCCCAGGATCACCTATTCACCCCCCCCCCCTCTAGGTGCTCTCAATTGGTATCAAAGTCGTTCTCTTCAAGAAAGGGACTAACCGCCCGAAGAGATGGATCCTAAAGGCAAGGGGATGGTGATCAACGACAAGGAGAAGGAGTCCTTCGTCAACGAGCCCAATGATGACAGGCCCACCGACTCAGGCTCGGGCCACAAAAGAAAAGACGGGAGGAAGAACAAGACTAGGCGCATCAAGGAAATTGTCTACTACGACAGCGACGAATCTTCCTCCTCCCAAAAGGACGACGACGACTACGATAGACGAAAGACGGTTAACTCAAACTTTTCTTTCGATTATTCGCGCATCCCGCATAGTTCAAATGCTCAATTGCTCCCCATTCCACTTGGCAAGCCCCTCACTTTGATGGAGAGGATTACGGATTTTGGAGCCACAAAATGCGTACTCACCTGTTTTCTCTCCATCCAAGCATTTGGGAGATTGTGGAAAGTGGAATGAAATTTGATAGCTCGGATAGCCCTGTGTTTATTAATGAACAGATTCATAAAAATGCACAAGCTACTACTGTGTTGCTAGCCTCTTTGTGCAGGGACGAGTATCACAAGGTGAGTGGCTTGGACAATGCCAAGCAGATCTGGGACACCCTCAAGATCTCTCATGAGGGAAACGACGTCACCTTGCTCACCAAAATGGAGTTGGTGGAGGGCGAGCTTGGACGGTTCGCGATGATACGGGGCGAGGAGCCGACACAAACTTACAACCGGCTCAAGACCCTTATCAACAAAATAAGGAGCTACGGGAGCACGCGATGGACGGACCACGACGTCGTCCGCCTAATGCTAAGGTCATTTACCGTTCTTGATCCTCATTTGGTGAACAATATACGTGAAAATCCTAGGTACACCAAGATGTCGCTCGAAGAAGTTCTTGGGAAGTTCGTAAGCGGGCGAATGATGATCAAGGAGGCAAGATACGTGGACGACGCATTAAACGGTCCTAGTCATGAGCCTCAACCCATTGCTCTCAAGGCAACAAGGAGCAAGGAGGCGCTACCAAGCAAGGTGGCGCAAGTTGAGGCGGCCGGACTCAATGATGAGGAGATGGCCCTCATCATTAAGCGCTTCAAGACGGCGCTTAAAGGTCGCAAGGGGCAGCCAAGCAAGACCAAAGCCAAGGGGAAGCGCTCATGCTTCAAATGCGGTAAGCTTGGTCATTTTATTGCTAACTGTCCCGACAATGATAGTGATCAGGACCAAGGGAACAAGAGGGAGAACAAGAAGCATTACAAGAAGGCCAAGGGCAAGGCATATATCGGAAAGGAGTGAGATTCGGATTGTTCCTCCTCCGACTCTGACAATGAAGGACTCGCCGCCACCGCCTTCAACAAGTCATCCCTCTTCCCCAACGAGCGTCACACTTGCCTCATGGCAAGAGAGAAGAAAGTAAGCACTCATACTAGTACTTATGCTTCTTCGAGTGAAGATGAGTCTAGTGATGATGATGAGATAGATTACTCATGCTTATTCAAGGGATTAGATAGAACCAAGGTAGACAAAATTAATGAATTAATTGATGCCTTGAATGACAAGAATATGCTTTTAGAAAAACAAGAGGATTTGTTGTATGAAGAACATGATAAATTTGTAGAAGCACAGAAATCTCTTGCTCTAGAAATTAAGAGGAATCAAATGCTCTCTAGTGAATTATCTTCTTGTCATGAAACTATTGCTAAGTTAAAAAGTTTTAATGATGATTTAAATGCTAAACTAGAAGTAGCTAGTAAATCTAATTCTTGTGTAGAAATTGTTGAAACTTGTAATAGGTGTAAAGATTTTGACATTGATGCTTGTAGTGATCATTTAGTTTCAATTTCCAAATTAAATGATGAATTAGCTAGTCTTAATGCCCAACTTAAGACTAGCAAGAATGAATTTGACAAGCTAAAATTTGCAAGGGATGCCTACACGATTGGTAGACACCCCTCAATTAAGGATGGACTTGGCTACAAGAGGGAAGCCAAGAACTTGACAAGCCATAAGGCTCCCATCTCCGCAAAGGAGAAAGGGAAGGCCCCTATGGCTAGTAGTGTGCAAAAGAACCATGCCTTTATGTACTATGATAGAAGACAACCTAGAAATGCTTATAGGAGTTGTAATGTATATAATGCCTTTGATTCTCATGCCATGGTTGCTTCTAGTTCTTCTTATGTGCATGATAGAAATGTTGGTAGGAGAAATGTTATTCATAATATGCCTAGGAGAAATGTCGTTAATGTTCCTAGGAAAGTTAATGAACCTTCTACAATATATCATGCTTTAAATGCTTCTTTTGCTATTTGTAGAAAGGATAGGAAGATAGTTGCTAGAAAATTAGGGGCAAGATGCAAGGGAGACAAAACTTGCATTTGGGTCCCTAAGGATATTTGTGCTAACCTTGCAGGACCCAACATGAGTTGGGTACCTAAGACCCAAGCCTAAATTTGCCTTGCAGGTTTATGCATCCGGGGGTTCAAGCTGGATTATTGACAGCGGATGCACAAACCATATGACGGGGGAGAAGAAGATGTTCACCTCCTACGTCAAGAATAAAGATTCCCAAGATTCAATAATATTCGGTGATGGGAATCAAGGCAAGGTAAAAGGGTTAGGTAAAATTGCAATCTCAAATGAGCACTCTATCTCTAATGTGTTTTTAGTAGAGTCTCTTGGATATAATTTGCTATCTGTCAGTCAATTATGCAATATGGGATATAACTGTTTGTTTACAAATGTAGATGTGTCTGTCTTTAGAAGATGTGATGGTTCACTAGCTTTTAAGGGTGTGCTAGACGGCAAGCTTTACTTAGTTGATTTTGCAAAAGAAGAAGCCGGTCTAGATGCATGCTTAATGGCTAAGACTTGCATGGGCTGGCTGTGGCATCGCCGCTTAGCACATGTGGGGATGAAGAACCTCCACAAGCTTCTAAAGGGAGAACACGTGATAGGTCTAACCAATGTTCATTTCGAAAAAGATAGACCTTGTGCAGCTTGTCAAGCAGGGAAACAGGTGGGAGGCTCTCATCACACCAAAAATGTGATGACAACATCAAGACCCCTGGAGCTGCTACATATGGACCTCTTCGGACCCGTCGCCTATCTGAGCATAGGAGGAAGTAAGTATGGTCTAGTTATCGTTGATGACTTTTCCCGCTTCACTTGGGTGTTCTTTTTGCAGGATAAGTCTGAAACCCAAGGGACCCTCAAG
The DNA here is from genome assembly GCA_029449295.1 of Zea luxurians. Taxonomy (NCBI): domain Eukaryota; kingdom Viridiplantae; phylum Streptophyta; class Magnoliopsida; order Poales; family Poaceae; genus Zea; species Zea luxurians. Next base: position 87,641,535 of record JAOPSE010000005.1, read on the forward strand.
CGCTTCCTAAGGAGAGCTCAAAATGAGTTTGAGCTCAAGGTGAAGAAGCTGAGGAGCGACAACGGGTCCGAATTCAAGAACCTTCAAGTGGAGGAGTTTCTTGAGGAGGAGGGGATCAAGCACGAGTTCTCCGCTCCCTACACACCTCAGCAAAATGGTGTGGTAGAGAGGAAGAACAGGACGCTCATAGATATGGCGAGGACTATGCTTGGAGAATTCAAGACCCCCGAGTGCTTTTGGTCGGAAGCCGTGAACACGGCTTGCCACGCCATCAACAGGGTCTACCTTCACCGCCTCCTCAAGAAGACGTCGTATGAGCTGCTAACCGGTAACAAACCTAATGTATCGTATTTTCATGTTTTTGGGAGTAAATGCTACATTCTAGTGAAGAAGGGTAGGAATTCCAAATTTGCTCCCAAAGCCGTAGAAGGATTTTTATTAGGTTATGATTCAAATACAAAGGCGTATAGGGTCTTCAACAAATCATCGGGTTTGGTTGAAGTCTCTAGCGACGTTGTATTTGATGAGACTAATGGCTCTCCAAGAGAGCAAGTTGTTGATCTTGATGATGTAGATGAAGAAGACGTTCCAACGGCCGCGATACGCACCATGGCGATTGGAGATGTACGGCCTCAGGAACATTTGGAGCAAGATCAACCGTCTTCCTCAACTATGGTGCATCCCCCAACCCAAGATGACGAACAGGTACCTCAAGTGGAGGCACATGATCAAGAGGGAGCACAGGATGTTCAAGAGGAAGGAGCACCTCAGGCACCTCCAACCCAAGTTCGAGCGACAATTCAAAGGGATCATCCCGTCGACCAGATATTGGGTGATATTAGCAAGGGAGTAACTACTCGCTCAAGATTAGTTAATTTTTGTGAGCATTACTCTTTTGTCTCTTCTATTGAGCCTTTCAGGGTAGAAGAGGCCTTGCTAGATCCGGACTGGGTGTTGGCCATGCAGGAGGAACTCAACAACTTCAAGCGCAACGAAGTTTGGACACTGGTGCCTCGTCCCAAGCAAAATGTTGTGGGAACCAAGTGGGTGTTCCGCAATAAATAGGACGAGCACGGGGTGGTGACAAGGAACAAGGCTCGACTTGTGGCAAAAGGTTATGCCCAAGTCGCAGGTTTGGACTTTGAGGAGACTTTTGCTCCTGTAGCTAGGCTAGAATCAATTCGTATCTTGCTAGCATATGTCGCTCACCATTCTTTCAGGTTGTACCAAATGGATGTGAAGAGCGCTTTCCTCAACGGGCCGATCAAGGAGGAGGTGTACGTGGAGCAGCCCCCTGGCTTCGAGGATGAACGGTACCCCGACCACGTGTGTAAGCTCTCTAAGGCGCTCTATGGACTTAAGCAAGCCCCAAGAGCATGGTATGAATGCCTTAGAGACTTTTTAATTGCTAATGCTTTCAAGGTTGGGAAAGCCGATCCAACTCTTTTTACTAAGACTTGCAATGGTGATCCTTTTGTGTGCCAAATTTATGTCGATGACATAATATTTGGTTCTACTAACCAAAAGTCTTGTGAAGAGTTTAGCAGGGTAATGACGCAGAAATTCGAGATGTCGATGATGGGCGAGTTGACCTACTTCCTTGGGTTCCAAGTGAAGCAACTCAAGGACGGCACCTTCATCTCCCAAACGAAGTACACACAAGATTTGCTAAAGAGGTTTGGGATGAAGGACGCCAAGCCCGCAAAGACGCCAATGGGAACCGACGGACGCACCGACCTCAACAAAGGAGGTAAGTCCGTTGATCAAAAAGCATACCGGTCCATGATGGGTTCTTTGCTTTATTTATGTGCTAGTAGACCGGATATTATGCTTAGCGTATGCATGTGTGCTAGATTTCAATCCGATCCGAAGGAGTGTCACTTAGTGGCTGTGAAGCGAATTCTTCGATATTTAGTCGCTACGCCTTGCTTCGGGATCTGGTATCCAAAGGGGTCTAACTTTGACTTGATTGGGTACTCAGATTCCGACTATGCTGGATGTAAGGTTGATAGGAAGAGTACATCGGGGACGTGCCAATTCTTAGGAAGGTCCCTAGTGTCATGGAACTCTAAGAAACAAACCTCCGTTGCCCTATCCACCGCTGAGGCCGAGTATGTTGCCGCAGGACAGTGTTGCGCGCAACTACTTTGGATGAGGCAAACCCTCAGGGACTTTGGCTACAATCTGAGCAAAGTCCCACTCCTATTTGATAATCAGAGTGCTATCCGAATAGCGGAAAATCCTGTTGAGCACAGCCGCACAAAGCACATTGACATCCGGCATCACTTTTTGAGAGACCACCAGCAAAAGGGAGATATCGAAGTGTTTCATGTTAGCACCGAGAACCAGCTAGCCGATATCTTTACCAAGCCTCTAGATGAGAAGACCTTTTGCAGGCTGCGTAGTGAGCTCAATATCTTAGATTCGCGGAACTTGGATTGAAATATAGCATACATGTGTTTATGCCTTTGATCATGTTCACTCTGCATTTTGTTGCTTATTGTGGTGCTCCAGTTGTACAAACACTCCCTGGACCTCACAAGTCCTGTTTGCAAGTGATGCACATATTTAGGGGGAGCTGTGCTACAACTTGACCCTTTGAGACTAACCATGTACTTGAGTTTCGTTGTTTTAGTCTCCAAGGAAAATTGAAAGGGAAAAGGTGGACTTGGACCATGCAAGACTTCCACTGCACTCCGATGAAAAGAGTAACTTTTCCAAGTTCGTCTTCATACTCTTATTGCCTTTGTGTTCTTATTTGAAGATTTTGGTGAGGCAATGGGGTTAAAGGGCCAAGATTGATCTCGTTTTGGTGCTTGATGCCAAAGGGGGAGAAAATAAAGGCTAAAGCAATAAATGGATCAGCTACCACTTGAGAAATTTTGAAATAGTAGATTAGAGCTTTTGGTTTGTCAAAACTCTTTTATTGTCTCTTATGTCAAAAGTTGGCCTCTTGTGGGGAGAAGTGTTGATTATGGGAAAAAGGGGGAGTTTTTGAAATCCTTGATAAAATTTCTTTGGAAAACCTCTCTTTATGTCTCTACAAGTGGTCGTGATTTAGAGATAGGAATTTGAGTTTGATTTGCAAAAACAAACCAAGTGGTGGCATAGAGTGATCCATATATGTCAAAATTGAATCAAAATAATTTGAGTTCTTATTTGAAGTGATTTTGTACTTGTTCTACTTGCTTTATGTTGTGTTGGCATAAATCACCAAAAAGAGGGAGATTGAAAGGGAAATGTGCCCTTGGGCCATTTCTAAGTATTTTGGTGATTTAGTGCCCAACACAGGTGCCTAATTGCAAAATGGTGGACAAAGTACAAATCAAGGATAAAGGTATGTTTCTCAGACTTAGTACATTGTTTTATGGACTAATGTATTGTGTCTAAGTGCTGGAAACAGAAAAAATCGAGTTGAAGAAGAGATGGCTCGAGCAGCCAAAGTCTGCCCAGTCTGGGTGCACCGGACTGTCCGGTGGTGCACCGGATAGTGTCCGGTGCGCCAGGCTGGCTTGGGCAAAGTGGCTGCTCTCGGGACTTCGACGGTGGTGTACGGCTAAAATTCACCGGACCGTCCGGTGAGCACCGGACTGTCCGGTGGGCCGCTCACAGGCGAACTCGTCGCTCTCGGGAAACCATCAACGGCGTACGGCTAAAATTCACCGGACTGTCTGGTGTGCACCGGACTGTCCGGTGAGCCAACGGTCGACCAGGCCAACGGTCGGCCGCGCAATCTGCGCGGGACACGTGGCCGAGCCAACGGCTAGAAGATGGCACTGGACTGTCCGGTGTGCACCGGACATGTCAAGTGCACCAACGGCTCCCAGGCTGCCAACGGTCGACTGCGCTGTTTATGGAAAGAAATCGGGCACCGGACATGTCCGGTGTGCACCGGACTGTCCGGTGCGCCAGTCGACAGAAGGCAAGATCAGCCTTCCAAACTTGTGCTCAACGGCTCCTAGCTGCCTTGGGGCTATAAAAGGGACCCCTAGGCGCATGGAGGAGAACACCAAGCATCCTTTGAGCATCATTGATCACTCACACTTCATTCTTGCGCACTTATTCGACATTTTAGTGATTTGAGCTCCGTTCTAGTGTGCTAGTCTCTTGAGCTCAAGTCTGGGTTTTGCGTGTGCGTATTTGCTGTGATCTTTGTGTCGTGTGTGAGTTGCTAATCCCTCCCTTGCTCTGTGATTCTTCGTGAACATCTTGTGTAAGGGCGAGAGGCTCCAAGCTGTGGAGATTCCTCGCAAACGGGATTAAGAGAAGCAAAGCAACACCGTGGTATTCAAGTTGGTCCTTGGACCGCTTGAGAGGGGTTGATTGCAACCCTCGTCCGTTGGGACGCCACAACGTGGAGTAGGCAAGCGTTGGTCTTGGCCGAACCACGGGATAACCACTGTGCCATCTCTGTGATTGATATCTCTTGGTTATTGTGTTGTGTTGAGATCCTTCTCTAGCCACTTGGCAAATTACTGTGCTAACAAGTAACCAAGTTTTGTGGCTTAAGTTTTTGAAGTGTCCCAGGATCACCTATTCACCCCCCTCTAGGTGCTCTCAGTTAGCTCCCAGCTACACCCCGTTGTACAGCTGGACATCTCCTTACGTCTATAAAAGGGGGTGTCCAGGGCCCCACGAAGGGGGGGAGAGAGGAAAAAAAGGGAGGAGGGGAGAGAGGGACGAGCATACGTACGCACGGCGGGAGAAGACGAGCAGGGGCCGGACCCTCTCTCTCTCTCTCTGCTACTCGCTCTCTCGCAACGTTTGTAACCCCTACTACGAGCACCCTGGTGCAGGATAATACAAGGCTCATTCCTCCACTTGTGTTCTATCCCGCACCAACTCATCTGGGCAGGGGCACACAGCGACAAGTTTACTTGTCGGTCCAGGGACCCCCCGGTCCGAAACGCCGACAAGTTCGTTTTAGATTTTTGGTGGATTCATACAATAATTGATGTATATGTTTTGTATATACGTAGATTCACAATCATTCATTTGAATATAAATATAAAAAATAAGAGCTAAAAGCGAATACTAATTTAGAATAGAGTGAGTATTACTTATTTCTCTACTACTATGAAGCACGGGTTCCCAACACCGTCATGTGTCAACACTCTAAAAAACTTATTTTTTGATTAGCTCACGAAAATATATCTGTTTAAACGTCGGATCGGGTCATGTCCGGGACGGGTCATAAGCAGTTTAACACGGTCCGTATCTAGCGTCGGGTCAGGTTCCCTCGTGCTCCCGTGTTTGACACAAGCTGAAGCTGATAATAGCAAGTCAAGTAGGAGGCTGCAGTGTACAGCTCATCAATCCTCAGAGTTCGGACACATCACACATCGTATCGGCGCCGAAAGTTTGTGCTGTCCGAGCCAACATGCATGGCCTGAGGCCTGATGGAGGGTACACAGGGCCTGCGGCGCGCGTGACCGACGCAGCACGAGCGTTTTCCGCTGTGAGCATCTTTTTCACCTTTTGATGTCACGGTCCCGTCAACCACCGAATCATGTGACTGCATGATCTCTATTTTCAGATAGCAGGTTAATAAAAATCGGCTGATCTTGCCGGTGGGTGCGGATGTGTCAACCGCGCCGATCTCGTCTTGTTCCATGTGCGGTGTGCCGTAGGATTCAGGTTCATCGTACTTCCTTAAGTTTAAATTTAAGTTTACTAGTCATATAACGTTCATTGTTACGGTTTAATATATATATAATATAAATTTTATTTTAATAAAGCATAAAATATATGTTTTCTATTATTTAGGTGGGTGTGACCGTAGAGCCAACAATAAAGGTTCAAACAGTCACTTATACATAATTTTACTTTATTTTTTTTATATAAACTCTCCTATTATAGTAGTAGAGAAAAGATTATAAGAGTGCGGGTTGATTCTAAAGAAATGTAGGGTTTTTTTGAAAAATATTAACGTAAGACCACCGTTGAAACTGGTGCTTTAATATAGTAGATAGATATAGATTTAGAGATAGAGAGTAGAGAAGTAGGTCAATTAAAAATTTTAGCAATATTTGTGTATTGATTATCAAGATGTATTTATTATAATAATACTAGTTCTACATCGTAAATATTAATAATTTTTCATACATTTAGTTAAAGTTAAATATATTTGCTTTTTTTAGAAACGAGAATGATTTTTTTTTCATTTGACGGAGTGGCGTATTTAATTTGCCAACTCATTATCATGCCAGCTCTAGACCACGGCGAATCGGCGATCATCAGGAGGTTGTACATATCATAGCTCTAGACCGGCAACAACTCTCAATCTCAACTCCCATTCTTTCTGCACTCGGGGAAAATCGACTCAATAGCGTGAAAATCGACTCAATAACAGATTCAATGGCTTTTAATCTATCGTTAATCATGATCGAAGTGACTGAATTGTCAGATATTGGTGAGAATTTATAAATTTTATTTTTTCTAGTGTGCACCTTGAAGTTGAGGTGGTCCCCAAATATTAAGGGTCGAATCCTCTTCGAAATTAAAGAGGATTAAGAGAAAAAATTAGTTTATTTTCTTCTAAATCCCTTTTAACTGTGATGTGTATTGTATTTTCATTTATGTTTTCTTTTCATGTAGTATTATCTAAGGGTTAGACAAATTTCAGTTGTCGCAGAGTCAAACTTAAAAAACCAGCTTTAGTTTCTTAACTGGTAATGTTGCACACATTCCTTAAAAAAAAGAACATGGGCGTATATCTTCTAATTCCATTGGACCATTTAGAGCATGATTATGTTAGGTCGATGTTGTTATTATATTATTTACAAACAAAATAATGATTGAATCATCACGCACATACATAATGCATCATTATATTGATATCAAGTTCATCGTGCCCTTAATATATTTCGGAAAGCTTGTTGAAGCTAACTTGCTATAGGTGTGTAATCTTCCTATATCATCCGAGCGCTTCGTTAATTTCAAAAAAAAAATTACTACCTCCGTTCTTGAATATTTGTTAGTTCATTTTTAAACTAAAACGCGACAAATAAAAAAGAACAGAGAAAATATATAATTAAGTTATCAATTATAAATTACTTTCAATTTACCAAAATAATAATCAAATTTGCTGTGACTAAACACTAACTAAAATAGTTTCCCGTTAATCATTAAACCATAATATATACATATCATACTTGTGAAGGCGAGGCAATACGATAACACATTTGCATAAGAAATCACTCAAAAGACAAAATGAATCAAGCAAAAAAACAAAAGGAAAAACAACATACAATGCGTATAACAGATAAAGCTTCATAGAGATACATTTCAATATGCTATGAACGTACATAGTTTTAACGTTCAATAATAGTATATCTTAAAGAAATTTGGTTAGCACCATCTAATAACTACATAAATCACCATCCATTGCATAGGGTCGTCGAAGTCTTTACCGAACATATCACATAAATGTTTCGTTTCATCTCCTACATATTGGAAACTGAGAAAACTACACCGGGGCATTTTGTTTTGCAACACCATGCAATACTTAAATGTTATTGTAATAAGCTTATAAAATCATGGAATGACATTGAACACTGAAATCTTGTTTCATTTTTCCCATCCTAGGCCTCTTTAGCTGATACAAAAGCTCTTAGAGCATGTATAATATGATGATGTAAGCTTGCTAGATGGTTTACCACATCAAAGTTTTGCTAAGTTGAAAGAAAGAGAAGAAGCGGACTGCTAATTATCACTACCGGAATTTGGCTCTTTGCCGAGTGTCATATTCTTTGCCGAGTGTTTTATTTCGGGCACTCGGCAAAGAGCTCTTTGCCGAGTACCACGCAAAAAACCCTCGGTAAAAGAAAACACTCGGCGAAGAAGCTCTTTGCCGAGTGTTTTATTTTTGACACTCGGCAAAGAGTTTCTTTGCCGAGTGTCTTTTTTTGACACTCGGCAAAGGGCTCTTTGCCGAGTGTCACAAATACAACACTCGGCAAAGAGCTCTTTGTCGAGTGTTTTTTCTCCAACACTAGGCAAAGACAATTTAAAAATCACATTTTAAAGTAGTAAACTAATTCAAATGAAAAAGTTTTCAACTACAAATTTGTATAACTCACCATGATGTACAATTTATATATTGAACATTTCTTCATATGACAAAATAAAAACAAATTTGTTTATAAAATTTCGTGTGAAGTTTTTAAATTTAAAATTCAAATTTTATAAACGGTCTCGGATGTAAAAACTATTAAAATAAAACTTTTAGATCTCAAAAAGTTATGCAACTTTATAGTTGGTCACATTTTCAAATGAACTCATTTAGTGCCTTAAATAATCAAATTACTCTCGATTTGTTATAGTACATGGGGAATGGAAACGTAATATAAACATAATTGGTGTAGTAGTGTAGTGGTATAGGAGGGTATACGCGAGAGAGAGGTTGCGAGTTTGAATCTCACCATTTACAAAACATATAAGTTTGATTCAAAATAATAGTGAAAAATGATAGGGCAACGGGTAAGGTAATAGGATAGGGTTGGAGAGTTGTTCCTAGAATTTAAAAAAAGTTTTGCTGTTTTTTTTAAATTTTTCGATTCTTAATTTGCCGAGTGTTTTTCTTTGCCGAGTGCTTTTTGACACTCGGCAAAGTCTTTGCCGAGTGTCCGAAAAAAGAACACTCGGCAAAGAACCCTTTGCCGATGAAATCTTTGACGAGCGTTCTTTGCCGAGTGTTACACTCGGCAAAGTCTTTGCCGAGTGTAAAATAGCCTTTGCCGAGTGTCTTAGACACTCGGCAAAGAACGCGATTCCGGTAGTGTATTAGCCAACTCATAGCTGACTATAACACATATCCCAAAATACGTGATAAGAGAATGAGAGTATGAAGGTGGCCTAAGTATTAATTTCTCAATATTCTTTTTAATTAACAAAATAACCAACCTATTATATAAGATGACTGTAAAGGACGTGTCAATGGCTTACAACCAACCGCTGGTTAAGAGCAAGTATAATAGAATCATGTAGTGTGTTAAATAGTTTGTCACATCAGATTTTTACTAAGTTGGACCAGAAAGAAGAGAAGAAGCGGGCTGCTAAATATAAGTGGACTACAGATTCCAAGACATGTGGTGAGAGAATGAGAGTATATAGAGGTAGGGCTAGTGATAAATATTCAACGTTCTTATAGCCAACAATTTAGTCAAACTATTAGGGCTTGTTTGGTTAAAGTATTTCTCAAAACTATGATTTTGCAATACTGTAAATACCATAGTTTTGGTCAGCTCCAAAAATACCATAGTTTTGAGAAAACATTGTCTAAATACAACATTATAAACCATGCATGATATTAGGCAAAAACGATGCATAGAAACTTCAGGTTGGAGCGAAGTTTCGAGTACTCTAAAAATACCATGATATTTAGAATATCATGGTTTTAGAAACTGAAAGGGAAATGTGCCCTTGGGCCATTTCTAAGTATTTTGGTGATTGAGTGCCAACACATGTGCTTAATTGTGAATTTATGTCCATGGATGAACAAGGTGCAAATCATGAGATAAAGGTATGTTTCTAAGCCTTAGTACATTGGTTTTGTGTACTAATATATTTGTCTAAGTGTTAGAAACAGAAAGAAGAAGAAGAGAGAAGAGGAGAAAAGACTTGGCTGTGTGCTGCCAAGACCCAGCTCGGTCTGGAGCACCGGACTGTCCGGTGTGCACCGGACAGTGTCCGGTGCGCCAGACTGAATCGGCGCAAACTAGCCGCTCTCGGGAAATTGGCCGACGGCGTACGGCTAAAATTCACCGGACTGTCCGGTGTGCACCGGACTGTCCGGTGAGCCAACGGTCGGCCGGGCCAACGGTCGGCCGCGCAATCCGCGCGGGACACGTGGCGGAGCCAACGGTCGGAAGACGGCACCGGACTGTCCGGTGTGCACCGGACATGTCCGGTGCGCCAACGGCTCCAGATCTTCCAACGGTCGGCAACGGTCGGAAGCGCCAGTTAAGGAAACAAATCGGGCACCGGACAGTGTCCGGTGTGCACCGGACTGTCCGGTGCCCCCGACGACAGAAGGCAAGGATGGCCTTCCGGATTTGCTCTCAACGGCTCCTAGCTGCCTTGGGGCTATAAAAGGAGCCCCTAGGCGCATGGAGGAGAAAAACAAGCAACCTTTGAGCATTCTTGATCATCCACACTTAGTCTTTGCGCTTTCATTTGTGATTCTAAGTGATTCGAGCTCCGTTCTAGTGAGAACTTTGTGATACTCTTGTGAGCTCGAGTCTTGGCCGTGTGTGTGCGCGTTTCGCTGTGGATTTGTGTGTGTTGCTTCCCTCCCTTACTCTGTGTTTCTTTGTGATCATATACTTGTAAGGGCAAGAGACTCCAATTTGTGGAGATTCCTTGCAAACGGGATAGTGAAAGGCAAAACAAAACACCGTGGTATTCAAGTGGGTCTTTGGACCGCTTGAGAGGGGTTGATTGCAACCCTCGTCCGTTGGGACGCCACAACGTGGAGTAGGCAAGCGTTGGTCTTGGCCGAACCACGGGATAAACCACTGTGTCACCTCTGTGCTTGATCTTTTGTGGTATTGTGTTTTGTTGAGACTTCTCTTTAGCCACTTGGCAATAATTGTGCTAACACTTAACAAGTTTTTGTGGCTTAAGTTTCAAGTTTCACAGGATCACCTATTCACCCCCCCCTCTAGGTGCTCTCAGTTGGTATCAGAGCCGTTCTCTTCACAAAGGGACTAACCGCCCGAAGAGATGGATCCTAAGGGGAAGGGTATTGTGATCAATGACAAAGAGAAGGAATCCTTCGTCAACGAGCCGAAGGACGATAAGCCTACCGACTCCGGCTCGGGCCAAAGACGGAAGGAAGGGAAGAAGAAGAAGACAAGGCGCATCAAGGAGATCGTCTACTACGACAGCGACGAGTCTACTTCTTCCCAAAAGGACGAAGACCACAACGACTACGAGAGAAGGAAACCGGTTAATTCGAACTTTTCTTTTGATTACTCTCGTATTCCGCAAAGTTCACATTCACATTTGCTCTCCATTCCACTCGGCAAGCCCCCACACTTTGATGGAGAGGACTACGGATTTTGGAGCCACAAAATGCGTAGTCACCTATTCTCTCTCCATCCTAGTATATGGGAGATTGTAGAGAGTGGAATGCACTTTGATAGTTCGGATAGTCCCATGTTCATTAATGAACAAATTCATAAGAATGCACAAGCTACTACTGTTCTTCTAGCTTCCTTGTGCAGGGATGAATACCATAAAGTGAGCGGCTTGGATAACGCCAAGCAAATCTGGGACACCCTCAAGATTTCTCATGAGGGGAACGACGTCACCTTGCTCACCAAGATGGAGTTGGTGGAGGGCGAGCTTGGACGATTCGCCATGATAAGGGGAGAGGAGCCAACTCAAACTTACAACCGGCTCAAGACCCTTATCAACAAAATAAGGAGCTACGGAAGCACGCGTTGGACGGATCACGACGTCGTCCGCCTAATGCTCAGGTCCTTTACCGTTCTTGATCCTCATCTCGTGAACAATATTCGTGAGAATCCCAGGTACACGATGATGACGCCCGAGGAAGTACTTGGAAAATTCGTGAGCGGGCGGATGATGATCAAGGAGGCAAGATACGTCGACGACGCGTTGAACGGACCACTCCACGAGCCTCAACCCATTGCTCTAAAGGCAACGAGGAGCAAGGAGTCGCTACCTAGCAAGGTGGCGCAAGTTGAGGCGGCCGGGCTCAATGATGAAGAGATGGCTCTCATCATTAAGAGATTCAAGACGGCGCTAAATGGTCGCAAGGGGCAGCCAAGCAAGACCAAGACAAAGGGGAAGCGCTCATGCTTCAAATGCGGTAAGCTTGGTCATTTTATCGCTAACTGTCCCGATAATGAAAGTGACCAGGAAAAGGGGAACAAAAGAGAGAAGAAGAAGCAATACAAGAAGGCAAAGGGCGAGGCACATCTAGGAAAGGAGTGGGACTCGGATTGCTCTTCGTCCGACTCCGACAACGAAGGACTCGCCGCCACTGCCTTCAACAAATCGGCTCTCTTCCCCAACGAGCGTCTCACATGTCTTATGGCAAGGGAGAAGAAGGTAAGTACTCAAGACTCCACTTATGCTTCGTCTAGTGATAATGAATCTAGTGATGATGATGACATAGATTATTCATGCTTATTCAAGGGCTTAGATAGATCTAAGATAGATAAAATCAATGAATTGATTGATGCATTGAATGATAAGAATAGATTACTAGAAAAACAAGAGTATCTTTTATATGAGGAGCATGATAAATTTGTTAGTGCACAAAATTCTCTTGCTCTAGAAATTAAAAGAAATGAAGTGCTTTCTAGTGAATTATCTTCCTGTCATGAAACCATTGATACCTTAAGAAGTGTTAATAATGATTTAAGTGCTAAACTAGAAGTAGCTAGTAAATCAAATTCCTGTGTTGAAAATGTTACAATTTGCACTAGGTGTAAGGATTTTGATGTTAATGCCTGTAGTGAACACTTAGTTTCAATTTCCAAACTAAGTGATGAATTGGCTAGTCTTAATGCACAACTTAAGACTAGCAAAAGTGAATTCGACAAGTTAAAATTTGCAAGGGATGCCTATACAATTGGAAGACATCCCTCAATTAAGGATGGGCTTGGCTTCAAGAGGGAAGCCAAGAACTTAACAAGCCATAAGGCTCCCATCTTCGTCAAGGAGAAGGGGAAGGCCCCTATGGCAAGTAGTGCGAAAAAGAACCATGCCTTTATGTATAATGATAGGAGAAATGCTAGAAATGCTTATAATGATTTTGATTCACATGTTTATGATTCTCATGCCATGTTTGCTTCTAGTTCTTCTTATAAGCATGATAGAGATATGCGTAGGAGAAATGTTGTACATATGCCTAGGAGAAATATTGCTCATGTGCCTAGAAAGAATGTTATTCATGCTCCTAGGAAAGTAGTGAATGAACCTTCTATAATTTATTGTGCTTTAAACACTTCCTTTGCTATTTGTAGAAAGGATAGGAAAATAGTTGCTAGGAAGTTGGGGGCAAAATGCAAGGGAGACAGGACTTGCATTTGGGTCCCTAAGGACATTTGTGCTAACCTTGCAGGACCCAACATGAGTTGGGTACCTAAGACCCAAGCCTAAATTTGCCTTGCAGGTTTATGCATCCGGGGGTTCAAGCTGGATTATCGACAGCGGATGCACAAACCATATGACGGGGGAGAAGAAGATGTTCACCTCCTACGTCAAAAATAAGGATTCCCAAGATTCAATTATATTCGGTGATGGGAATCAAGGCAAGGTAAAAGGGTTAGGTAAAATTGCAATTTCTAATGAGCACTCAATTTCAAATGTGTTTTTAGTTGAGTCTCTTGGTTACAATTTGCTATCGGTTAGCCAACTATGCAACATGGGATACAATTGCCTTTTTACTAATGTAGATGTGTCTGTCTTTAGAAGATGTGATGGTTCACTAGCTTTTAAGGGTGTACTAGACGGCAAGCTTTACTTAGTTGATTTTGCAAAAGAAGAGGCCGGTCTAGATGCATGCTTAATGGCTAAGACTTGCATGGGCTGGCTGTGGCATCGCCGCTTAGCACATGTAGGGATGAAGAACCTCCACAAACTTCTAAAGGGAGAACATGTGATAGGTCTAACAAATGTTTATTTCGAAAAAGATAGACCTTGTGCAGCTTGTCAGGCAGGTAAACAAGTGGGAGGAGCACATCACAGCAAGAATGTGATGACCACGTCAAGACCTCTGGAGCTGCTGCATATGGACCTCTTCGGACCCGTCGCCTATCTAAGCATAGGAGGAAGTAAGTATGGTCTAGTTATTGTTGATGACTTTTCCCGCTTCACTTGGGTGTTCTTTTTGCAGGATAAGTCTGAAACTCAAGGGACCCTCAAGCGCTTCCTCAGGAGAGCTCAAAATGAGTTTGAGCTCAAGGTGAAGAAGATTAGGAGCGACAACGGGTCCGAGTTCAAGAACCTACAAGTGGAGGAGTTTCTTGAGGAGGAAGGGATCAAGCACGAGTTCTCCGCTCCCTACACACCACAGCAAAATGGTGTGGTAGAGAGGAAGAACAGGACGCTAATCGATATGGCGAGGACGATGCTTGGAGAGTTCAAGACCCCCGAGTGCTTTTGGTCGGAAGCCATGAACACGGCTTGCCACGCCATCAACAGGGTCTATCTTCATCGACTCCTCAAGAAGACTTCGTATGAGCTACTAACCGGTAACAAACCCAATGTATCTTACTTTCGTGTATTTGGGAGCAAGTGCTACATTCTAGTGAAGAAGGGTAGAAATTCTAAGTTTGCTCCCAAAGCTGTAGAAGGGTTTTTATTAGGTTATGATTCAAATACAAAGGCATATAGAGTCTTCAACAAATCATCGGGTTTGGTTGAAGTCTCTAGCGACGTTGTATTTGATGAGACTAATGGCTCTCCAAGAGAGCAAGTTGTTGATTGTGATGATGTAGATGAAGAAGATGTTCCAACGGCCGCTATACGAACCATGGCGATTGGAGACGTTCAGCCACAGGAACAAGATGAACAAGGTCAACCTTCTTCCTCAACAACGGTGCATCCCCCAACTCAAGACGATGAACAGGTTCATCAAAAGGAGGCGTGTGATCAAGGGGGAGCACAAGATGATCATGTGATGGAGGAAGAAGCGCAACCGGCACCTCCAACCCAAGTTCGAGCGATGATTCAAAGGGATCATCCCGTCGACCAAATTCTGGGTGACATTAGCAAGGGAGTAACTACTCGGTCTCGACTAGTTAATTTTTGTGAACATTACTCTTTTGTCTCCTCTATTGAGCCTTTCAGGTTAGAGGAGGCCTTGCTAGATCCGGACTGGGTGTTGGCCATGCAGGAGGAACTTAACAACTTCAAGCGCAATGAAGTTTGGACGCTGGTGCCTCGTCCCAAGCAAAATGTTGTGGGAACCAAGTGGGTTTTCCGCAACAAACAGGACGAGCATGGGGTGGTGACAAGGAACAAGGCTCGACTTGTGGCAAAAGGTTATGCCCAAGTCGCAGGTTTGGACTTTGAGGAGACTTTTGCTCCTGTGGCTAGGCTAGAATCAATTCGTATCTTGCTAGCATATGCCGCTCACCATTCTTTCAGGTTGTACCAAATGGATGTGAAGAGCGCTTTCCTCAACGGGCCAATAAAGGAGGAGGTGTACGTGGAGCAACCCCCTGGCTTCGAGGATGAGCGGTACCCCGACCACGTGTGTAAGATCTCTAAGGCGCTCTATGGACTTAAACAAGCCCCAAGAGCATGGTATGAATGCCTTAGAGATTTCTTACTTGCTAATGCTTTCAAGGTTGGGAAAGCCGATCCAACTCTTTTTACAAAGACATGTGATGGTGATTTGTTTGTATGCCAAATTTATGTCGATGACATAATATTTGGTTCTACTAATCAAAAGTCTTGTGAAGAGTTTAGCAGGGTGATGACGCAGAAATTCGAGATGTCGATGATGGGCGAGTTGAACTACTTCCTTGGGTTCCAAGTGAAGCAACTCAAGGACGGCACCTTCATCTCCCAAACGAAGTACACGCAAGATCTGCTAAAGAGGTTTGGGATGAAGGACGCCAAGCCCGCAAAGACGCCGATGGGAACCGACGGACACACCAACCTCAACAAAGGAGGTAAGTCCGTTGATCAAAAAGCATACCGGTCAATGATAGGTTCTCTGCTTTATTTATGTGCCAGTAGACCGGATATTATGCTTAGCGTATGCATGTGTGCTAGATTTCAATCCGATCCTAAGGAGTGTCACTTGGTGGCGGTGAAGCGAATTCTTAGATATTTAGTCGCTACGCCTTGCTTCGGGATCTGGTATCCAAAGGGGTCTAACTTTGACTTGATTGGGTACTCAGATTCCGACTATGCTGGATGTAAGGTCGATAGGAAGAGTACATCGGGGACGTGCCAATTCTTAGGAAGGTCCCTGGTGTCATGGAACTCTAAGAAACAAACCTCCGTTGCCCTATCCACCGCTGAGGCCGAGTATGTTGCCGCAGGACAGTGTTGCGCGCAACTACTTTGGATGAGGCAAACCCTCCGGGACTTTGGCTACAATCTGAGCAAAGTCCCACTCCTATGTGATAATGAGAGTGCTATCCGAATAGCGGAAAATCCTGTTGAGCACAGCCGCACAAAGCACATTGACATCCGGCATCACTTTTTGAGAGACCACCAGCAAAAGGGAGATATCGAAGTGTTTTATGTTAGCACCGAAAACCAGCTAGCCGATATCTTCACCAAGCCTCTAGATGAGAAGACCTTTTGCAGGTTGCGTAGTGAGCTAAATGTCTTAGATTCGCGGAACTTGGATTGAATTGTAGCATACATGTATTCATGCTTTTGATCATGTTCCTTTTTGCATTTTGTTGCTTATCATGGTGCTCAAGTTGTACAAACACTCCCTGGACCTCACAAGTCCGTTGCAAAGTGATGCACGTGTTTAGGGGGAGATGTGTTACAACTTGACCCTTTGAGACTAACCATATGTTTGAGTTTGCTTGTTTTAGTCACAAAGGAGAATTGAAAGGGAAAAGGTGGACTTGGACCATGAAAGACTTCCACTGCACTCCGATGAGGGGTAACTTATTCCAAGTTCATCTCATGAACTCTTATTGCCATTTGCTCTTAATTGAAGATTTTTGTGAGGCAATGGGGTTAAAGGGCCAAGATTGATCCCGTTTTGGTGCTCCATGCCAAAGGGGGAGAAAATAAAGGCCAAAGCAATAAATGGATCAGCTACCACTTGAGAAATTTAAAAATAGTAGAGTAGAGTTTTTGGTTTGTCAAAACCCTTTTATTGTCTCTTTTGGCTTCTTGTGGGGAGAAGTATTGATTATGGGAAAAAGGGGGAGTTTTTGAAATCTTTGATCAATCTCTTTTGGAATGACTCTCTTTATGCTTCAACATGTGTGTTTAACTTAGAGATAGAGATTTGAGTTTGATTTGCAAAAACAAACCAAGTGGTGGCAAAGGATGATCCATATATGCCAAAATTGATTCAAAATAAATTTAGGTTTTATTTGAAGTGAGTTTGCACTTGTTCTAGTTGCTTTATGTTGTGTTGGCATAAATCACCAAAAAGGGGGAGATTGAAAGGGAAATGTGCCCTTGGGCCATTTCTAAGTATTTTGGTGATTGAGTGCCAACACATGTGCTTAATTGTGAATTTATGTCCATGGATGAACAAGGTGCAAATCATGAGATAAAGGTATGTTTCTAAGCCTTAGTACATTGGTTTTGTGTACTAATATATTTGTCTAAGTGTTAGAAACAGAAAGAAGAAGAAGAGAGAAGAGGAGAAAAGACTTGGCTGTGTGCTGCCAAGACCCAGCTCGGTCTGGAGCACCGGACTGTCCGGTGTGCACCGGACAGTGTCCGGTGCGCCAGACTGAATCGGCGCAAACTAGCCGCTCTCGGGAAATTGGCCGACGGCGTACGGCTAAAATTCACCGGACTGTCCGGTGTGCACCGGACTGTCCGGTGAGCCAACGGTCGGCCGGGCCAACGGTCGGCCGCGCAATCCGCGCGGGACACGTGGCGGAGCCAACGGTCGGAAGACGGCACCGGACTGTCCGGTGTGCACCGGACATGTCCGGTGCGCCAACGGCTCCAGATCTTCCAACGGTCGGCAACGGTCGGAAGCGCCAGTTAAGGAAACAAATCGGGCACCGGACAGTGTCCGGTGTGCACCGGACTGTCCGGTGCCCCCGACGACAGAAGGCAAGGATGGCCTTCCGGATTTGCTCTCAACGGCTCCTAGCTGCCTTGGGGCTATAAAAGGAGCCCCTAGGCGCATGGAGGAGAAAAACAAGCAACCTTTGAGCATTCTTGATCATCCACACTTAGTCTTTGCGCTTTCATTTGTGATTCTAAGTGATTCGAGCTCCGTTCTAGTGAGAACTTTGTGATACTCTTGTGAGCTCGAGTCTTGGCCGTGTGTGTGCGCGTTTCGCTGTGGATTTGTGTGTGTTGCTTCCCTCCCTTACTCTGTGTTTCTTTGTGATCATATACTTGTAAGGGCAAGAGACTCCAATTTGTGGAGATTCCTTGCAAACGGGATAGTGAAAGGCAAAACAAAACACCGTGGTATTCAAGTGGGTCTTTGGACCGCTTGAGAGGGGTTGATTGCAACCCTCGTCCGTTGGGACGCCACAACGTGGAGTAGGCAAGCGTTGGTCTTGGCCGAACCACGGGATAAACCACTGTGTCACCTCTGTGCTTGATCTTTTGTGGTATTGTGTTTTGTTGAGACTTCTCTTTAGCCACTTGGCAATAATTGTGCTAACACTTAACAAGTTTTTGTGGCTTAAGTTTCAAGTTTCACAGGATCACCTATTCACCCCCCCCTCTAGGTGCTCTCAGAAACATAGTTTTCAGAAATGCAATTGTCGGGGACCATAATTAGGGGTACCCCCAAGACTCCTAATCTCAGCTGGTAACCCCCATCAGCACAAAGCTGCAAAGGCCTGATGGGTGCGATTAAGTCAAGGCTCGGTCCACTCAAGGGACACGATCTCGCCTCGCCCGAGCCCAGCCTCGGGCAAGGGCAGCTGACCTCGGAGGAGTTACGTCTCGCCCGAGGACCCCCTCAAGCGACGGATACACCTTCGGCTCGCCCGAGGCCCAGTCTTCGCCGAGAAGCAGCCTTGGTCAGATCGCCGCACCGACCGACCGTATCGCAGGAGCATTTAATGCAAGGATGGCCTGACACCTTATCCTGACACGCGCCCTTCAGTCGACAGAGCCGAAGTGACCGCAGTCACTTCGCCGCTCCACTGATCGGCCTGACAAGAAGACAGCGCCGCCTGCGTCGCTCCAACTGCTGTGCCACTCGACAGAGTGAGGCTGACAGCAGCCAAGTCCGGCCTCTGGCGCCATAGGAAACTCCGCCTCGCTCGACCCCAGGGCTCGGACTCGGGCTCGGCCTCGGAAGACGACGAACTCCGCCTCACCCGACCCCAGGGCTCAGACTCAGGCTCGGCCCCGGAAGACGACGAACTCCGCCTCGCCCGACCCCAGGGCTCGGACTCGGCCCCGGAAGACGACGAACTCCGTCTCGCCCGACCCCAGGGCTCGGACTCGACCTCGACCTCGGAAGACAGACTCGACCTCGACTTCGAAGGAGCATCCACCTCGCCCGACCTAGGACTCGGACTGACCACGTCGCAAGAGGGGCCATCATTACCCTACCCCTAGCTAGCTCAGGCTACGGGGAACAAGACCGGCGTCCCATCAGGCTCGCCCCGGTAAACAAATAGTAATGATGGCGCCCCGCGTGCTCCGTGACGACGGCAGCTCTCAGCCCCTTACGGAAGCAAGGAGACGTCAGCGAGGACTCGACAGCCCCGACAGTTGTCCTTCCTCAAGGCTCCAGCGCTCCTCCGACGGCCACGACATTACATGAACAGGGTGTCAAGACCTCTCCGGCTGCCACAAAGGCATGTACTTAGGGCGCTAGCTCCTCTCTACTAGACACGTTAGCACATTGCTACACCCCCCACTGTACACCTGGGCCCTCTCCTTACGCCTATAAAAGGAAGGACCAGGGCTCTCTTACGAGAAGGTTGGCCGCGCGGGAGGACGGGACGACGTGTAGAGTCCCTCGCTCTCCCCCACGCGGACGCTTGTAACCCCCTACTGCAAGTGCACCCGACCTGGGCGCAGGACAACACGGAGGCTGCGAGTTTCCCCTTTTCCTCTCTTCTCCCCCCTTCGTGCTCCGTCTCGCGCCGACCCATCTGGGCTGGGACACGCGGTGACAATTTACTCGTCGGTCCAGGGACCCCCCGGGGTCGAAACACCGACAGTTGGCGCGCCAGGTAGGGGCCTGCTGCGTGTTGACGAACAGCTTCCCGTCAAGCTCCAGATGGGTAGTCTCCAGCAACCTTTCTAACCCAGGACGGTGCTCCATTTTGGGAGTCTTGAGTTCATGTCCCTTGACGGCAGCTATGACATGATACTCCTTTCTCCGCCGTGCGACAGCGACAATGGCGGCCGACAACACGCCCGCCGACGGCGGAATCAACGATGTCTTCCCCACGTGGCGGAAGAACAACATCCGTGTTTGTCCCGTCACCTCCCCCGCCGACGGAGGAGGAGGCGGGGCAACCGTGGCCAAGCAGGAGGCGGCACCTCGTCGGCTGTCGAGCGAGTCGACGGCGCCGGCGCCCCGATAGGGGACACGTCGGGCGTCGACCTCGCGTCTAAGACGAAGACGAGCGCTGTTTCCCCGCAACACGCCAGCTCCAAGCGAACGGACGACGCCAGCACGCTCATGAAGGACTTGCTGGGCGTCACCCTCGTACCTGAGACGACGGTGCAGTCCGCCCCTGACGTGACTTCGTCACCGCCTATCGACCAAGAGGTACCGACCGATCCCCATCTCGTGCCTTTTGGATTCAGCCTCGACCCACCAAGCGACCCCGCTTTGGTGGAAGCCTTCATAGAGGCATGCACCAACCCTCCGGGGTATCATATGCGGTCACCCTGGGACCGGCTGACGGCCGTCTCAACCTACGGACCCTCGGGTTCCGAGGAAGATGACGAGCCTGACTTTGGTTGGGATTTCTCCGGGCTCGGTAACCCCAGTACCATGCGGGACTTCATGACCGCATGCGACTACTGCCTTTCCGATTGTTCCGACGGTAGCCGCAGCTTCGGCGACGAAGACTGCGGCCCAAGTCGTGAATGTTTCCACGTCGATCTAGGGGGTCCCGACGAAGGCAACCATCTTGGTATACCAGAAAACGGTGATCCCCCTAGGCCTGCGCCTCGCGTTGACATCCTTCGGGAGCTAGCTGTGGTCCCAGTCCCTGCGGGAGGGGTCAGGACGCACAGCTCGAGCAAATCCGCGAGATGCAGGCCAGACTCGACGAGGGAGCAGGAACACTTGAGCCGCTCCGCCGGAACATCGGGCAGGAATGGGTAGACCAAGCTCCGGCCGGAGAAGCGTGTCATCTACCCTAGGGCATCCAGCTCTGCATCGTCGACGACGTCAGGGCAAGGCCACCACCGGCTTCCAGTGGGGTCGGCCAGAACCTGGCTGCAGCAGCAATACTCCTCCGCGCAATGCCGGAACCATCAACTACCGAAGGGCGGCTTATCCGGGGAGAGCTCAAGAATCTCCTGGAGGATGCCGCGGTTCGACGGGCCGAAAGCTCTGCCTCCCGAAGGCAGGGATACCCCTCGGAGCATCGCGCCGCGACTTCTCGATTCATGCGGGAAGCCTCGGTCCACACCGGGCGCACGCGCAACACAGCGCCTATGGTCCCGGGTCACCTCGGCAACGAGCACCACCACGACAACCATCGAGCCCACCTCGACGAGAGGGTGCACCGAGGCTACCACCCCAGGCGTGGGGGACGCTACGACAGCGGGGAGGATCGGAGTCCCTCGCCCGAACCACCCGGTCCGCAGGCTTTCAGCCGAGCCATACGACGGGCGGCGTTCCCGACCCGGTTCCGAACCCCGACTACCATCACAAAGCACTCGGAGGAGACAAGGCCGAAACTGTGGCTCGCGGACTACCGGCTGGCCTGCCAACTGGGTGGAACGGATGATGACAACCTCATCACCCGCAACCTCCCCTTGTTCCTGTCCGACACCCCTCGAGCCTGGCTAGAGCATCTGCCTCTGGGGCAGATCTCCAACTGGGACGACCTGGTCCAAGCCTTCGCCGGTAACTTTCAGGGCACGTACGTGCGCTCTGGGAACTCCTGGGATCTCCGAAGCTATCGCCAGCAGCCGGGAGAGTCTCTCTGGGACTACATCCGGCGATTCTCCAAGCAGTGCACCGAGCTGCCCAACGTCACCGATTCGGATGTCATCGGCGCGTTCCTCGCCGGCACCACCTGCCGCGACCTGGTGAGCAAGTTGGGTCGCAAAACCCCCACCAGGGCGAGCGAGCTGATGGACATCGCCACCAAGTTCGCCTCTGGCTAGGAGGCGGTTGAGGCCATCTTCCGGAAGGACAAGCAGCCCCAGGGTCGCCAATCGGAAGATGTTCCCGAGGCATCCACTCAGCGCGGCACCAAGAAGAAAGGCAAGAAGAAGTCGCAAGCGAAACGCGACGCCGCAGACGCGGACCTTGTCGCCGCCGCTGAGTACAAGAACCCTCGGAAACCTCCCGGAGGCGCCAATCTCTTCGACAAGATGCTCAAGGAGTCGTGCCCCTATCATCAGGGACCCATCAAGCACACCCTTGAGGAGTGTGCCATGCTTCGGCGCCACTTTCACAGGGCTGGGCCACCTGCGGAGGGTGGCAGGGCCCACCACGACGACAAGAAGGAGGATCACAAGGCAGAGGAGTTCCCCGAGGTCCGCGACTGCTTCATGATCTACGGTGGGCAAGTGGCGAACACCTCGGCTCGGCACCGCAAGCAAGAGTGTCGGGAGGTCTGCTCGGTAAAGGTGGCGGCGCTAGTCTACCTAGATTGGTCCGACAAGCCCATCACCTTCGACCAGGGCGATCACCCCGACCGCGTGCCGAGCCCGAGGAAATATCCGCTCGTTGTCGACCCCGTCATCGGCAACGTCAGGCTCACCGAGGTCCTCATGGACGGGGGCAGCAGCCTCAACATCATCTACGCCGAGACCCTCGGGCTCCTGTAGATCGATCTATCCTCGGTCCGGGCCGGTGCGGCGCCTTTTCACGGGATCATCCCCGGGAAACGCGTCCAACCCCTCGGACAACTCGATCTGCCCGTCTGCTTCGGGACTCCCTCCAACTTCAGAAGGGAAACCCTCACGTTCGAGGTGGTCGGGTTCCGAGGAACCTACCACGCAGTGCTGGGGAGGCCATGCTACGCCAAGTTCATGGCCGTCCCCAACTACACCTACCTCAAGCTCAAAATGCCGGGCCCCAACGGGGTCATCACCGTCGGCCCCACGTACCGATACGCGTACGAATGCGACGTGCACTACAAGAAATTGATAAATGTTCGTGGGTTTTATTAAGAACATGGGTACCGACATTCTTAAATTAGTTAAGTTCATGAGTTTTTTTAAGAACGTAGGTACCCACGTTCGTAAATTAAATTCGTGGGCCCTAGTCAAAACCGTCGAACTTAACCTATTAAAAGCGTGGGTACCCACGTTCTTAGATTAAGTTCGTGGGCCAACTCGACACCGTCGAACTTAACCCAAAATACCAAATCCCTATCCTCCGCCGCGGCCCGTGGGTCTCTCTCACACCAGCTCTCAGCCCACCCACCGCCAGCCCGATAAGCGCGCTGCCCTCAGTTCAGCGCGTCGCCCCCAGTTCAGCACTCCGCCGCCTGTTCAGCGCGCCGCCGCCGCCAGATCAGGGTGCTGCGCTGTGCAAGTCCATGCTATTGGGGGCAAGAGGACCTACTGCCCTGTCAAGGATTGCTCGGCGAAGATGCTGGTGGACAACGACAACGACTTCGCGGAGTCAGAGTGCCCGAGCTGTGCTTGCGCTGTGGCACGCCGGCGTTACCTGCACCGAGTACAGGAACAGAAGGGGGGCAGGGGCGTCGAGGACATGATGCTGCTTGAGATGGCTAAGGGGAAGAATTGGAATCGGTGCCCCAAGTGCGTGTTCTTCGTGGAGAAGCGTGATGGCTGCCTGCACGTCACTTGCAGGTAAGTTTAGTATATAAATACTTGCATGGTATTACTTTTTCATTTTTGTTCAATTAGAAATCCACTGCAGACTGCAGCGCTACAAATATTAAAGGTTCTTTAAAAGAAAATGAAGATGATAGTTAACCAAATAAAACTCATAGTTAAAGAACTTTAATGCTGATATTGTTACTTCCATGCTATACAGATGTCTCAATTCTAGTGGTGGAGCTACGAACAACAATTCGATGTCTTGATCGAGAGCGATAGAGCTAATGTTTGAACTTGTGAACTAAAAATGTGAACTATGGATGTGAACTTATGTAAATTTGTGAACTTATGTATTTGGACAATTGTGAATTTGCGAACTTATATTTGGACTTGTGTGAATTTGTGATATGAACATATATCCATGTGTTTGAAATCTGTATTGTATGTGACATTCTGTGTTGCATGTGATTTTATGTTTGACTAATTTTTCATTTCTGTAATTTTTATTTTTTTGGAAAAAGGATAAGAACGTGGGTACCCACGTTCTTAATGTTAAGAACGTGGGTACCGTCGAACTTAATGTGCAGCCTACGCAGACCCACGCAGGCCACATAAGTTCGACGGCCACGTGTCCCCGTCGAACTTAACAGTAAGAACGTGGGTACCATCGAACTTACTTCTCTAAATTCGACAGCCCCCGTCGAACTTAAAAACACACGTTCTTAATGTTAAGTTCGACGGTACCCACGTTCTTAATATTAAGTTCGACGATACCCACGTTCTTAACCTTAAGAACGTGGGGGCCGTCGAACTTACTTCTTTAAGTTCGTCCAAAAATCGACGTCGGCTATATTCGTCGGTAAACCCATGTTTTTATGGTAAGTTCGATGGCCTATTACATTAAGTTCGACGGTTTTTCACCCATGTTCTTTAACCAGTTTCTTGTAGTGGTGGAGTGCGTGGAGTACGCCGAGGCCCTCGCCGAATCCGAGGCCCTCATTGCCGACCTAGAGAGCCTCTCCAAGGAGGCGCCAGACGCGAAGCGCCATGCCGGCAACTTCGAGCCAGCGGAGACGGTTAAGTCTGTCCCTCTCGACCCCAGCAACGACGCCTCCAAACAGATCCGGATCGGCTCCGAGCTCGACCCCAAATAGGAAGCAGTGCTCGTCGACTTTCTCCGCGCAAACGCCGAAGTTTTCGCGTGGAGTCCCTCGGACATGCCTGGCATACCGAGGGATGTCGCCGAGCACTCGCTGGATATCCGAGCTGGAGCCCGACCCGTGAAGCAACCTCTGCGTCGATTCGACGAAGAAAAGCGCAGAGCCATAGGCGAGGAGATCCACAAGCTGATGGCCGCAGGGTTCATCAAAGAGGTATTCCATCCCGAATGGCTTGCCAACCCCGTGCTTGTGAGGAAGAAAGGAGGGAAATGACGGATGTGTGTAGACTACACTGGTCTAAACAAAGCATGTCCAAAAGTTCCCTATCCTCTGCCTCGCATCGATCAAATCGTGGATTCCACTGCTGGATGCGAAACCCTGTCTTTCCTCGATGCCTACTCAGGGTATCACCAAATCAGGATGAAAGAGTCCGACCAGCTCGCGACTTCTTTCATCACACCTTTTGGCATGTACTGCTATGTTACTATGCCATTTGGTTTGAGGAATGCGGGTGCGACGTACCAAAGGTGCATGAACCACGTGTTCGGCGAACACATTGTTCGAACGGTCGAGGCTTATGTCGATGACATCGTAGTCAAGACGAGGAAAGCCTCCGACCTCCTTTCCGACCTTGAAACGACATTCCGGTGTCTCAAGGCAAAAGGCGTAAAACTCAATCCCGAGAAGTGTGTCTTCGGAGTCCCCCGATGCATGCTCTTGGGGTTCATCGTCTCCGAGCGGGGCATCGAGGCCAACCCGGAGAAAATCACGGCCATCACCAACATGGGGCCCATCAAGGACTTGAAAGGCGTACAGAGGGTCATGGGATGCCTTGCGGCTCTGAGCCATTTCATCTCGCGCCTCGGCGAAAGAGGCCTACCTCTGTACCGCCTCTTAAGAAAGACCGAGTGCTTCACTTGGACCTCCGAGGCCGAGGAAGCCCTCGGGAACCTGAAGGCGCTCCTTACGAACGCGCCCATCTTGGTGCCCCCCGCCGCCAGAGAAGCCCTCTTGATCTACGTCGCCGCTACCACTTAGGTGGTCAGCGCCGCGATCGTGGTTGAGAGACGAGAAGAAGGGCATGCATTGCCCGTCCAGAGGCTGGTTTACTTCATCATTGAGGTACTGTCCGAGACTAAGATCCGCTACCCGCAAATTCAAAAGCTGCTGTGCGCGGTGATCCTGACGCGGCGGAAGCTGCGACACTACTTCGAGTCTCATCCGGTGACTGTGGTGTCGTTCTTCCCCCTGGGGGAGATCATCCAGTGCCGAGAGGCCTCGGGTAGGATTGCAAAGTGGGCGGTGGAAATCATGGGCGAGACAATCTCGTTCGCCCCTCGGAAGGCCATCAAGTCCCAAGTCTTGGCGGACTTTGTGGCTGAATGGGTCGACACCCAGCTCCCGGCGGCTCCAATCCAACCGGAACTCTGGACCATGTTTTTCGATGGGTCGCTGATGAAAACAGGGGCAGGCGCGGGCCTGCTCTTCATCTCGCCCCTCGGGAAACACCTACGCTACATGCTGCGCCTCCATTTCCCGGCATCCAACAACGTGGCTGAGTACGAAGCTCTGGTCAATGGGTTGCGCATCGCCATTGAGCTAGGGGTCCGACGCCTCGACGCTCGCGGCGACTCGCAGCTCGTCATCGACCAAGTTATGAAGAACTCCCACTGGCGCGACCCGAAGATGGAAGCCTACTGCGATAAGGTTTGGCGCCTGGAGGACAAGTTCTACGGGCTCGAGCTCAACCACATCGCCCGACGATACAACGAGACTGCGGACGAGCTGGCTAAGATAGCCTTGGGGCGGACAACGGTTCCCCCGGACGTCTTCTCCCGAGACCTACAGCAACCCTCAGTCAAGACCGACGACACGCCCGAGCCCGAGAAGGCCTCGGCACAGCCCGAGGCACCCTCGGCCCCGAGGGTGAGGCACTGCGCGTCGAGGAAGAGCGGAATGGGGTCCAGCCTAATCGAGACTGGCAGACCCCGTACCTGCAATATCTCCACCAAGGAGAGCTGCCCCTCGACCGAGCCGAGGCTCGGCGACTGGCGCGGCGCGCCAAGTCGTTCGTCTTACTGGGTGACGGGAACGAGCTCTACCACCGCAGCCCCTCTGGCATCCTCCAGCGATGCATATCCATCGCCGAAGGCCAGGAGCTCTTACAAGAAATACACTCGGGGACTTGCGGTCATCACGCAGCGCCCCGAGCCCTTGTTGGAAATGCCTTCCGACAAGGTTTCTACTGGCCGACCGCGGTGGCCGACGCCACTAGAATTGTCCACGCCTGCCAAGGGTGTCAATTCTACGCAAGGCAGACTCACCTGCTCGCTCAAGCTCTGCAGACAATACCCATCACCTGGTCGTTTGCTGTGTGGGGACTGGACCTTGTCGGTCCCTTGCAGAAGGCACCCGGGGGCTACACGCACCTGCTGGTCGCCATCGACAAATTCTCCAAGTGGATCGAGGTCCGACCCCTGAACAGCATCAGGTCCGAACAGGCGGTGGCATTCTTCACCAACATCATCCATCGCTTTGGGGTCTCGAACTCCATCATCACCGACAACGGCACCCAGTTCACCGGCAGAAAGTTCCTGGACTTCTGCGAGGATCACCACATCCGGGTGGACTGGGCCGCCGTGGCTCACCCCATGGCGAATGGGCAAGTAGAGCGTGCCAACGGCATGATTCTGCAAGGACTCAAGCCGAGGATCTACAACGACCTCCACAAGTTCGGCAGGCGATGGATGAAGGAACTCCCCTCGGTGGTCTGGAGTCTGAGGACAACGCCGAGCCGAGCCACGGGCTTCACACCGTTCTTTCTAGTCTATGGGGCCGAGGCCATCTTGCCCATGGACTTAGAATACGGTTCCCCGAGGACGAGGGTGTACGACGACCGAAGAAACCAGACCGACCGAGAAGACTCACTGGACCAGCTCGAAGAGGCTCGGGACAGGGCCTTACTACACTCGGCGCGGTACCAGCAGTCCCTGCGACGCTACCACGCCCGAGGAGTTCGGTCCCGAGACCTCCAAGTGGGCGACTTGGTGCTTCGGCTGCGACAAGACGCCCGAGGGCGGCACAAGCTCACGCCTCCCTGGGAAGGGCCGTTCGTCATCGCCAAGGTTCTGAAGCCCGGGACATACAAGCTGGCCAACAGCCAAGGCGAGGTCTACAACAACGCTTGGAACATCCGACAGCTACGTCGCTTCTACCCTTAAGATCTTTTCAAGTTGTTCGTACACCTTGTTCACATACAAAGTCTAACCATCAAGGAAGGGTCAGCCTTGCCTCGGCAAAGCCCGACCCTCCCTCGGGGGCTAGAAGGGAGGAACCCCCTCTGCGTCAAAATTTTCCTCAGAAAAAGTCTTTCCGCCAGAACGTCTTTCGTGCTTTTTGGCTACTTCAAAAGTGGGATCCTGAAAACGACGGAGTACACGTAAGCAGCCAAGGCCGACCGAGCCGAGGGACTCCTACGCCTCCGGGATACGGATACCTCACTCATCACCTTCTGCAATAAGTAACTCACGCTCGGATAAGCGATTCCGCTGACCGAACAAGTCTTAATGCTCGGAGACCTTTCTGCCGAAACGATTTTTCGGGACTTCTCGACTACATCGTTAGTAGAATCCTACGGACGAGTAAGAGTACACGTAAGCAAGGCTGATCGAGCCGAGGGACTCCTACGCCTCCGGGATACGGATACCTCACTCATCACCTTCCGTGAAAAGTAACTCTCGCTCAGACAAACAATTCTGTTATCGACAAATAAGTCTTGATACTCGAAACAAAGGGAAAAAGAAACGCAGTTTTATAACACAACGACAGTATGTTTGGGCCTCGGCGGCCGTAGAAAACATACGCACACTACAAGATAAACCGATCCTGCAGGTTCGGACCTCGATGGAGGGGGAGCAGCAGCACCCTCGGCGTCAACACCACCTTCGGCGAAGTCCGACCGAGCCTCGAACGGCAACATAGTCGGAGGATCTCTGCTCCGAAGGACGACGTCAGCACCACGCCCGGGCCATCGCCGCCAGGGTCTCCTCCAGGAGTCCGGCTCGAGCAGATGGCTCGACCGGTCGCCCTGAAGCCTCAGCCAGCTATCCCCCGAGGACATCAGCCCGGCTCATGGCCTCGGCAACTCGACTCCGGCGCCGGTCCCGCCAGTGGACGGCCCGGCCAGGCTCCGGCCGACGAGGTCTTCTTTTCGAGCCAACTCTGCCTCTGTCCACGCTGATACCGCTGCCTCCGGCTCCCGGCTCATCGAAGAGCGGCCGAGGGTTCCTTTAACTAAGCAAGAGAAGCCTCGGGCGGCAAGGCCGACCGAGCCTTGGGACTCCTACGCCTTCGGGATACGGATACCTCACTCGTCACCTTCGCACGAGGCAACTCACACTTGGTGAAGCGGTTCAGTTAGCTGACAGGCGAGTCCTAGTGCTCGGAATGAGGGAAAACACAGCTTCATGCCAAAAAATACATACATGTTCAGGCCCCGACAGCCACAATGAACAAACACCGGCACTCAAGGTGCCATTAAAAACGGAACTCCGGTTCCGCCCCCGCGGGTACGAACAATCCCCCACATTGGGGGCCCACGGGGCGACAAGGCTCCAGGTGGCTCACCGCCGCCCGCTCCGGCGGCAGCGACAACGACCTCCGCTCTAGGTGGCCAAACTGCAGCGACGATGGCCTCAGGGCGGACGCCGCTATAACAATGTCCTCGCCCACGTCCCCACTCGAGGGGCGAGGACAAGCTATCAAAGCCGAAGAGCCGGAGGCCCGGAGCGCGGATGGAGGCGGTGACCCCGTCGGCGACGAGGACTTCTTCAGCCGCCACCACCTCAGCGCCGACAACGGAAGCCATCTGCCCACCGGCAAATCCCCACTCGGATCCTCCCGGACGAGCGAAGCACCGACCTCCGCGCAGAGGCGTCGTATCGGGGCAAAGGCAGGACAGCCCCAGAACACGAACGCCGCCCTAGCAGAGCGCGACGTCTTGGGCGGTCCCCCGATGCGCGCGGCGCGACAACCGCTCTCGCGGTGGGAGGGGGCACCGGGAGCCGAGCCAGGCCAGCTGAGCCAGCGAGCCCAACGCGCTGAAGCTAACGACGCTCGCCGCCGACCAGCCCCACGTTGTCCAAGTCTGACCCTCCCGCTAGGCTGGTGAGCGCCCTCTCCCTTGAATGATGAGGGAGAAGGTGACCCACGAACCCGTGCGGGAGGTAGAGCTTCGGCTCAGCCCGGCCTTCGCCCCAGCCAGGATGACGAAGATCCTTGAAGCTGAGGGCGGGACCAAGATCGCAGCCCGGCTCGCTTCTCCCCACCACCGAACTGGTGGTCACCGTCTTGGGTGACCACCGGCGAGGGGATGCAGCCGGGTTGCCTGATGAAAATCCTTGAAGCCAAACGATGGCTGAAAGGTACCAACTTCCGCGAAGTTGCCTTCCCCCAACGACGACAAGGCGGAAGAACCGCGGGTGCCCCCCATCTGGGGGCTCGGAAGGTGGAAAGACGCGATGCATGAGGGGAGTGCGAAGACATGGTTGCCTTTCAAGGGGGTCACCCTCCTTTTAAAGGCAACTCTCCCCACTTGCGTCCTCAGCCGTCGCGGGCTGAGTCTTCTCCAACACGCTCCAAGGTCCTCCCCCTACGACACGGGGGCTGGGCCCCATGCGTCATGCAAGCTAGCCCAGGGCAGACAAAGCCAAACCGCCGCGCACGGTGCGCGCAACTGCCCAGCGGTTACGAGCATTCCTCCACTTTTGCCCAAGCCAGCGGGTGAAAGGGCGGACCTCCATGCAGGCGGCATGCAACCGCACCCAGGGGGCGCACCCTTTCGACTTCGACGCGTCCAGCATGGAGGCCCAGGCCCACACGTCATGTAACCGGTGCGCCGGGTACTACGTGCAAGAAACTGCACCGCCACTCGTGCCAGTTCTGTGCCTTCTCGATTGCGGAACCAGTGTCGTGACTCGAGGCGACCCTGCGCATGACCCGACAGTGCTAACCGAGCACATCGGTCACGGGTCAGTCAGCCGCGGGAGAGGGCGCAACGGTCGATACGGCCAGAAATAGACCGGCAGTAATGGCGGTGGCAGGCGGACGGAAGCGGCAGTTAAGTCGTCAGCAAGCTCACGTCCCCTCCTGGGATAGCGAGGGGACCTTCTCCCACGGCGTGAAGACGACTTGTCCGTGTTCCGTTCCTCGAATGGCTCGCGCACACACAACGGCCGCCCCGTGAACCACTCGTCCCGTCGCATTAACTCTGCGGCAGGACAGGCGGCACCTTTGGCAGGTGAAGCAGGCGACGCTTCACCTCCGCCATAATGACCGCGTCAAAAAAGGTGCGCCACGTCATTCGATTTTGTATCCTTTTCCACTTCCTCTTTCTCTCTCTTGCCTCAGGGATCGGGAAAGGGGATACTCCGAAAGGGATCCTTCTTCGCGAAGGAAGCGGGCCCCGAGCCCCCCTACTGATCAGAGGTTCGAAGGCTAGCCCCTCAGAAGGGTTCAACAGCCTCAGAGCACTCGGGCTCCGCGCCCACTACTGGTCAGAGGTTCGAAGGCCGGCCCCTCGGAAGGGTTCAATGGCCGCCTCAAGCCACTCGGGCTCCGCGCCCACTACTGATCAGGGGTTCGTAGGCTGGCCCCCGAAGGGTTCGACAGCCGCCTCAGACGCAGAGCGAGGGATGACCCTGGGTACGTTCGATACATAACCGAGGCTCGGGCTGCGCTCCCGAGGTACCCTAGGACATTTCCGAGACCAACGGAAACGATTTTGTAACGGAATCCCACCAGAGGGAGGCATCGAGCCCTCGGACCCCGTCAAAAGGGAACCAGGTCCGGCAAATCACCCGCAGGTACTTTTGGAGCGCGCCTCCGGGCCACTAGCCGACCCCTAACAAATGGGGCACGGGCGTCCACTCGGATTACCCGTTAGCAACTCACTGGGGACACCATGTTCGGCGCCCTCCGAGGGCAACATGGCGCTTCCCCCCCTCCTCCTTGCGGAAAGGCGACACAGGGGCGTATGTAAAAAGCCGAGTCTGTCCCTGACCGTCCTCTCGCTCTGTGCGGAGGCTCGGGGCTGCTCTCGCCAACCCGGCTCCGGCCAAACCGTTGACAGCGTCAACATACTAGCCCGAGAACTTGGGACTCGACTGTGCACTCGGGCTACGGCCAGTTCGCATGAGGGAACAACCAGACCGGCCGAAGCATTACGAAACGTACTAAGACCTCGAAGGAGTCAAAATACTCCTACGAGGCCTCAGGGCTACACCCGGCGGGTGCGCTCGCGCGCACCCACTGGAACGAAACGCAACCGAGAAAGGCCGGTCCCCTTGCAAAAAAGTGCGACAAAAGCCTCCAAGCGAGTATCAACACTCCCTTCGAGGCTCGGGGGCTACTGTCGGGGACCATAATTAGGGGTACCCCCAAGACTCCTAATCTCAGCTGGTAACCTCCATCAGCACAAAGCTGCAAAGGCCTGATGGGTGCGATTAAGTCAAGGCTCGGTCCACTCAAGGGACACGATCTCGCCTCGCCCGAGCCCAGCCTCGGGCAAGGGCAGCCGACCCCGGAGGAGTCACGTCTCGCCCGAGGACCCCCTCAAGCGACGGACACACCTTCGGCTCGCCCGAGGCCCAGTCTTCGCCGAGAAGCAACCTTGGCCAGATCGCCGCACCGACCGACCGTATCGCAGGAGCATTTAATGCAAGGATGGCCTGACACCTTATCCTGACACGCGCCCTTCAGTCGACAGAGCCGAAGTGACCGCAGTCACTTCGCCGCTCCACTGACCGGCCTGAAAAGAAGACAGCGCCGTCTGCGTCGCTCCGGCTGCTGTGCCACTCGACAGAGTGAGGCTAACAGCAGCCAAGTCCGGCCTCGGGCGCCATAGGAAACTCCGCCTCGCCCGACCCCAGGGCTCGGACTCGGGCTCGGCCCCGGAAGACGACGAACTCCGCCTCGCCCGACCCCAGGGCTCGGACTCGGGCTCGGCCCCGGAAGACGACGAGCTCCGCCTCGCCCGACCGCAGGGCTCGGACTCGGGCTCGGCCCCGGAAGACGACGAACTCCGCCTCGCCCGACCCCCGGGCTCAGACTCGACCTCGACCTCGGAAGACAGACTCGACCTCGATCTCGGAGGAGCATCCACCTCGCCCGACCTAGGACTCGGACCGACCACGTCGCAAGAGGGGCCATCATTACCCTACCCCTAGCTAGCTCAGGCTACGGGGAACAAGACCGGCGTCCCATCAGGCTCGCCCCGGTAAACAAATAGTAATGATGGCGCCCCGCGTGCTCCGTGACGACGGCGGCTCTCAGTCCCTTACGGAAGCAAGGAGACGTCAGCGAGGACTCGACAGCCCCGACAGCTGTCCTTCCTCAAGGCTCCAGCGCTCCTCCGACGGCCACGACATTACATGAACAGGGTGTCAAGACCTCTCCGGCTGCCACGAAGGCATGTACTTAGGGCGCTAGCTCCTCTCTGCTAGACACGTTAGCACATTGCTACACCCCCCACTGTACACCTGAGCCCTCTCCTTACGCCTATAAAAGGAAGGACCAGGGCTCTCTTACGAGAAGGTTGGCCGCGTGGGAGGACGGGACGACGCGTAGAGTCCCTCGCTCCCCCCACGCGGATGCTTGTAACCCCCTACTGCAAGCGCACCCGACCTGGGCGTAGGACAACACGGAGGCCGCGGGTTTCCCCTTTTCCTCTCTTCTCCCCCCTTCGTGCTTCGTCTCGCGCCGACCCATCTAGGCTGGGACACGCGGCGACAATTTACTCGTCGGTCTAGGGACCCCCGGGGTCGAAACGCCGACACAATCAAACACCTTATAACAAAAAATACTATGATATTAACAAAAACTATTGTATATTGGTGTTATTTAGAAATTATAAAAAATACTTTACTTCTAAAAATGCTTTTATATGTAATGACTATATAGGTAGCTCTAAAGCACATATGAATGGCTTATAGCCTACAGCTGGCTAAACTACTAGTACTAGCTTTGCTCGCCTTACTTAGGGACAGTTAAATGAATGGAGCCACAGTATTATTGTTGTTTGAATTGGAGCGAAAGGCAGAGGATATCCAAGTCAGCATCCTACGGCTGTGTTTGGATCAGGTTCTTTTGAGATTCTGGCGGCCAAAAGCTAGAAACCGAACTAAACAGCCAGCTTCTCATCTGGCTTATGGAGCAAGCGCCCCGAAGCGACATTCCAATGGTTCGGGAGAAGCGCCCACCCCACGGCTGGGCTGGCTGAGAAAGCTAGTCGTGAAGAAAAAGAGACATGTGACCCTCCGGCTTAGATCATGTTTGGTTTCTTTAGTCTAAGGACTAAAGTTTAGTTAGAGGACTAAAGTTTAGTCCCTAACATGTTTGGTTCTAGAGGCTAAAAATAGTAAGAATATACTAAATGACTCATAATAAGACTAAAATAGCCTTTAACATTCTTCTACTATTAGTACAATTGAACTAAATGAGGGGTAGATGTGGAATTAATATGGTTTAGTCCATTTTAGCACATATGTGAAGGACTAAAGACTAAATCATTTTAGTCCATATTTTAGTCCTAGTGTTTGGCAAAAAAGGGACTAAATGGGACTAAAAACTAGAGACTAATCTTTAGTCCCTCTAACCAAACACCCCCTTAGACATGCCAATAGATTTATTTTGTCACGGG
The DNA here is from genome assembly GCA_029449295.1 of Zea luxurians. Lineage (NCBI taxonomy): Eukaryota > Viridiplantae > Streptophyta > Magnoliopsida > Poales > Poaceae > Zea > Zea luxurians. Next base: position 87,676,002 of record JAOPSE010000005.1, read on the forward strand.
GATTTGTAAGTACACATATGTAACAACTCAGTGGATACTAATGATTACTGTATCAAATACTTGTTGTAGTAAAGTACCACCTTACACATATTATTTTGTTAGTAATCCAGTAGATTGTGCCATATGCGGCCAAGTTTTTCTCTAATGAACATATTATTTTTCAATTACAAGCTCATAAGTTCGATAATGTATTATTTTATCAGTTTTATTATACAAATCTATCATTTAAAAAGATACTTATTCAAACATCTAAATTCTAACTAGCAGCTTTTCTCTACAGCCATGTTACCAAACACTCAAATTCTACCGGTCAGCTTCTCTCCCCAGTCAACTTCTCAGCTTCTCAGAAAAGGTACAGCTCTCTAGTCCACGCATCAACGGCGTAGCAGGCGAGTAGCTGCCAATTGCAGTAGTAGATCTTTTGGCAGCAGATCGAGCTGCCACCGAGATTCCCGGACCGATCTAGAGCTAGTTCAGGCTCGGAATCTTTGGTCCACCTCGACCACCAACCACTGACAACATCAACATGCACGCCACGCCCGGCCCTTTGCCCTGCGAGCTCGCTACGGCAGAGTTCGGGACCAACCAGTTCCCGCCGGGTTCGCTGGTGTCAATCATCAATGTTAATTATAAACAGTGTTTAGACAGCATTTTATACTAGATTTTTCGAAAATTTACCAGTGTTGTCAGCTGACACCAATAATATTTTAGCTCCGCCCTACACACACGGTACGTACGTACCAGCATTCTGGACATGTTTGGGATTGTTTACGTTTTAAAACTTCAGCGTGAAGCTATAGTTTATAATATAAATTTAAATAGTTTTAAAATATTTTAATTTATTTAGTAAATAAACGACTTATATAAATGATTTCTAAAGAGCTCCAGTGTCGATCGTAATCCTACAACGACTATCGTGTTCCTAGCTAGAACGACGTTACCACTTTTCGCCGAAGCAATGAAAAAACTCATCTTATGTCATTATTTACGCCTAAAAATGTCTAAGGCCTCCGTTTGTTTCCTTCTGTTTTGAGGAATTATAATCTAACTAGTGGAGTATGCTATTTTTTTTAGAATGTGATATTACACAATCTTCCAAAGTTTATACAAGCATATCTTAAATTTAGGAGGGTAATTTAATGTTTATTATACTACTACTTCAAACTATTATATATATGTCTCTATTGTAATAAGTGATTTAGTAGGATTATATTGTTGATTTGTTGTAGCGTTTTAACTCAGCTTCCCTTTTTTTTTTCTTGCTCCGCTCTGGCTCTAGGTCTAGGTTTGGAACATGGCCTAGTATGTAAGAAGAGAGAATCAATGTGTGGTGGATATGATGTTGGGTGGCACCACAAGCCGCCCGCCCAGTTGTTCAGTTACATGAGAAACGGATGCATGCATGCTTGACGCAGGAAAGTGAGACTCTCTCCAACAAGAAATTCTATACCATTCTATACCTTAAATCTGGCGAACACAACCTTCTCTATAGCATCCAACAATGTAAAGCTTATGCTAAAATAGTGGTTGGTACTTGCCATGGGCGGATCCAAGGCCCGGGCAGGGTGGGCTGTTGCCCAGGCTTGGTCTCCAGCAGACCCATTATATATAGGTATTTTATCCTTTTTGTCACACTTTATTTAGTCATACGTCTAAACTCTAGTGTAACCCTAGTGTAGGTCTGCAGGTAC
>JAOPSE010000005.1:87682692-87690192 GCA_029449295.1 Zea luxurians
GTCCGGTGCCCCTGCCACGTCACCATTGCCGTTGGATTCTGACCGTTGAAGCTTCTGATTTCTGGGCCCTCCTGGGTGTCCGGTGTACACCGGACATGTACTGTTTGATGTCCGGTGCACCGGTATGGGCGATCCTGACGACTGCGCGCGCTGCGCGCGCATTAAATGCACCGCAGGTAGCCGTTGGCGCCGAAATAGCCGTTGCTCCGCTGGCACACCGGACAGTCCGGTGCACACCGGGCAGTCCGGTGAATTTTAGCGGAGCGGCTGCCGCGCGAACCCGAGGCTGGCTAGTTCCGGAGACCGTGCTTCCTTGGAGCACCGGACATGTCCGGTGCACACCGGACAGTCCGGTGAATTATAGCGCGCCGGCTTCCGAGAATTCCCGAAGGCGAAGAGTTTGAAGTCGGAGTCTCTGGTGCACCGGTGGCGCACCGGACACTGTCCGGTGTACACCGAACAGTCCGGTGCCCCCAGACCAGAGGTGCCTTTGGTTGCCTCAATGCTCCTTAGTTGAATCCAACACTTGATCTTTTTATTGGCTAAGTGTGAACCTTTTGCACCTGTATAGCTTATGCACTAGAGCAAACTAGTTAGTCCAATATTTGTGTTGGGCAATTCAACCACCAAAATTATTTGGGGACTAGGTGTAAGCCTAATTCCCTTTCAATCTCCCCCTTTTTGGTGATTGATGCCAACACAAACCAAAGCAAATATAGAAGTGCATAATTGAACTAGTTTGCATAATGTAGGTGCAAAGGTTGCTTTGGATTGAGCCAATATAAATACTTACATGATGCGCATGGATGGTTTCTTTGTTTTTGACATATTGGACCACATTTACACCAAGAGTTTTGTTTTTGCAAATTCTTTTGTAAATTCTTTTCAAAGTCCTTTTGCAAGATAGTCAAAGGTAAATGAATAAGATTTTGCAAAGCATTTTCAAGATATGAAATTTTCTTCCTTTGTTCAAATGCTTTTCCTTTGACTAAACAAAACTCCCCCTCAAATAAGGTCTCCTCTTAGTGTTCAAGAGGGTTTTAAGACATCAATTTTGAAAATACTAGTTGCTCCCCCTTTAGAACACAAAGAGATACCAATTTTGAAATTTACCAATATAAAATCATCAAATTTATAAAATTAGGTGGTGGTGCGGTCCTTTTGCTTTGGGCTCATATTTTCTCCCCCTTTGGCATGAATCGCCAAAAACGGAATCATTAGAGCCCAATGAAGTACTTTCTCCCCCTTTGGTCATGAAACGAATGAGTGAAGATTATACCAAAGTTGGAGAGATTATGCGGAGCGACGGCGAAGAATGAGTAGTAGAGTGGAGTGGAAGCTTTGTCTTCGCCGAAGACTCCAATTCCCTTTCAATATACCTATGACTTGGTTTGAAATACACTTGAAAACACATTAGTCATAGCATATATAAAAGAGACATGATCAAAGGTATATTTATGAGCTATGTGTGCAAGACTAGCAAAAGAAGTTCCTAGAATCAAGAATATTGAGCTCATGCCTAAGTCTGGTAAAAGATTGCTCATCAAGTGGCTTGGTAAAGATATCGGCTAATTGATCTTTAGTGTTAATGTATGAAATCTCGATATCCCCCTTTTGTTGGTGATCCCGAATAAAATGATACCGAATAGCTATGTGTTTAGTGCGGCTATGCTCGACGGGATTGTCGGCCATTTTGATTGCACTCTCATTGTCACATAGCAAAGGGACTTTGGTTAATTTGTAACCGTAGTCCCGCAGGGTTTGCCTCATCCAAAGCAATTGCGCGCAACAATAGCCTGCGGCAATGTACTCGGCTTCGGCGGTAGAAAGAGCGACCGAATTTTGCTTCTTTGAAGCCCATGACACCAAGGATCTTCCCAAGAACTGGCAAGTCCCCGATGTGCTCTTCCTATTAATCCTACACCCCGCCCAATCGGCATCCGAATACCCAATCAAATCAAAAGTGGATCCCTGAGGGAACCAAAGCCCAAACTTAGGAGTATAAGCTAAATATCTCAAGATTCGTTTTACGGCCGTAAGGTGTGATTCCTTAGGGTCGGCTTGGAATCTTGCACACATGCATACGGAAAGCATAATGTCCGGTCGAGATGCACATAAATAAAGCAATGAACCAATCATCGACCGGTATACCTTTTGATCCACGGACTTACCTCCCGTGTCGAGGTCGAGATGCCCATTGGTTCCCATGGGTGTCTTGATAGGCTTGGCATCCTTCATTCCAAACTTGCTTAGAATATCTTGAGTATACTTTGTTTGGCTGATGAAGGTGCCCTCTTGGAGTTGCTTGACTTGAAATCCTAGAAAATACTTCAACTCCCCCATCATCGACATCTCGAATTTTTGTGTCATGATCCTACTAAATTCTTCACATGTAGATTTGTTAGTAGACCCAAATATGATATCATCAACATAAATTTGGCATACAAACAAATCATTGTCAAGAGTCTTAGTGAATAAAGTAGGATCAGCCTTGCCGACTTTGAAGCCATTAGCAATAAGGAAATCTCTAAGGCATTCATACCATGCTCTTGGGGCTTGCTTGAGCCCATAAAGCGCCTTAGAGAGCCTATAAACATGGTTAGGGTACTCACTATCTTCAAAGCCGGGAGGTTGCTCAACATAGACCTCCTCCTTGATTGGTCCATTGAGGAAGGCACTCTTCACGTCCATTTGGTAGAGCTTGAAGCCATGGTAAGTAGCATAGGCTAATAATATACGAATTGACTCAAGCCTAGCTACGGGTGCATAGGTTTCACCAAAATCCAAACCTTCGACTTGTGAATACCCCTTGGCCACGAGTCGAGCTTTGTTCCTAGTCACCACACCATGCTCGTCTTGCTTGTTGCGGAAAACCCACTTGGTTCCTACAACATTTTGGTTAGGACGTGGAAGTAAGTGCCATACCTCGTTCCTCGTGAAATTGTTGAGCTCCTCTTGCATCGCCATCACCCAATCTGAATCTTGAAGTGCTTCCTCTACCCTGTGTGGCTCAATAGAGGAAACAAAAGAGTAATGTTCACAAAAATGTGCAACACGAGATCGAGTAGTTACCCCCTTATGAATATCGCCGAGGATGGTGTCGACGGGGTGATCTCGTTGTATTGCTTGGTGGACTCTTGGGCGTGGCGGCCTTGGTTGTTCATCCTCCTTGTCTTCATCATTTGCATCTCCCCCTTGATCGTTGCCGTCATTTTGAGGTGGCTCATCTTCTTGATCTTCTTGTTCAACATCTTGAGCCTGATCCTCAACTTGAGTTGGTGGAGATGCTTGCATGGAGGAGGATGGTTGATCTTGTGCTTGTGAAGGCTCTTCGGATTCCTTAGGACACACATCCCCAATGGACATGTTCCTTAGCGCTATGCATGGAGCCTGTTCTTCACCTATTTCATCAAGATCAACTTGCTCTACTTGAGAGCCGTTAGTCTCATCAAACACAACGTCACAAGAAACTTCAACAAGTCCTGAGGACTTGTTAAAGACTCTATATGCCCTTGTGTTTGAGTCATATCCTAGTAAAAAGCCTTCTACAGTTTTAGGAGCAAATTTAGATTTTCTACCTCTTTTAACAAGTATAAAGCATTTGCTACCAAAAACTCTAAAATATGAAATATTTGGCTTTTTACCGATTAGGAGTTCATAGGATGTCTTCTTGAGGATTCGGTGAAGATATAACCGGTTGATGGCGTAGCAGGCGGTGTTGACCGCCTCGGCCCAAAACCGATCCGGTGTCTTGTACTCATCAAGCATGGTTCTTGCCATGTCCAATAGAGTTCGATTCTTCCTTTCCACTACACCATTTTGTTGTGGAGTGTAGGGAGAAGAGAACTCATGCTTGATGCCCTCCTCCTCAAGGAAGCCTTCAATTTGAGAGTTCTTGAACTCCGTTCCGTTGTCGCTTCTTATTTTCTTGATCCTTAAGCCGAACTCATTTTGAGCCCGTCTCAAGAATCCCTTTAAGGTCTCTTGGGTATAAGATTTGTCCTGTAAAAAGAACACCCAAGTGAAGCGAGAATAATCATCCACAATTACGAGACAATACTTACTACCGCCGATGCTTATGTAAGCGATCGGGCCGAATAAATCCATGTGTAGGAGCTCCAGTGGCCTGTCGGTAGTCATGATGTTTTTGTGTGGATGATGGATGCCAACTTGCTTCCCGGCTTGGCATGCGCTACAAATCCTGTCTTTCTCAAAATGAACATTGGTTAGTCCTAAAATGTGTTCTCCCTTTAGAAGCTTGTGAAGATTCTTCATTCCAACATGGGCTAGTCGGCGGTGCCAGAGCCAACCCAAGTTAGTCTTAGCAATCAAGCAAGTGTCGAGTTCAGCTCTATCAAAATCAACTAGGTATAGCTGACCCTCTAACACTCCCTTAAATGCTATTGAATCATCACTTCTTCTAAAGACAGTAACACCAGTATCAGTAAAAAGACAGTTGTAGCCCATTTGACATAATTGGGATACGGAAAGCAAATTGTAATCTAAAGAATCTACAAGAAAAACATTGGAAATAGTATGGTCAGGTGATATAGCAATTTTACCCAAACCTTTGACCAAACCTTGATTTCCATCCCCGAATGTGATAGCCCGATGGGGATCTTGGTTTTTCTTATATGAGGAGAACATCCTTTTCTCCCCTGTCATGTGGTTAGTGCACCCGCTGTCGAGTATCCAACTTGAGCCCCCGGATGCATAAACCTACAAAACAATTTTAGTTCTTGATTTTAGGTACCCAAACGGTTTTGGGTCCTTTAGTATTAGAAACAAGAACTTTGGGTACCCAAACACAAGTCTTGGAGCCCTTGTGTTTGCCCCCAATAATTTTGGCAACTACCTTGCCTGATTTGTTAGTTAAAACATAAGATGCATCAAAAGTTTTAAATGAAATGGCATGATCATTTGATGCATTAGGAATTTTCTTTCTAGGCAACTTAGCACGGGTTGGTTGCCTAGAACTAGATGTCTCACCCTTATACATGAAAGCATGGTTAGGGCCAGAGTGAGACTTCCTAGAATGAATTTTCCTAATCTTGCTCTCAGGATAGCCGGCAGGGTACAAAATGTAACCCTCGTTATCCTGAGGCATGGGAGCCTTGCCCTTAACAAAGTTAGATAAGTTCTTTGGAGGGGCATTAATTTTGACATTGTCTCCCCTTTGGAAGCCAATGCCGTCCTTAATGCCAGGGCGTCTCCCATTATTGAGCATGCTTCTAGCAAGTTTAAATTTTTCATTTTCTAAGTCATGCTCTCTAATCTTAGCATTAAGTTGTGCTATGTGATCATTTTGTTTTTTAATTAAGGCTAGGTGATCATGGAAAGCATCAACATTAATATCTCTACATCTAGTACAAATGGAAACATGCTCAACATTAGATGTAGAGGGTTCGCAAGATTTAAGTTCAACAACCTTAGCATGCAATATATCATTTTTGGTTCTAAGGTCGGAAATAGTAGCATTGCAAACATCAAAATCTTTAGCCTTAGCAATTAGTTTCTCATTCTCATTTCTAAGGCTAGCAATAGAAGCATTCAACTCATCAATCCTAGCTAGCAAATCAACATTATCATTTCTAGGATTAATGCAAACATGAGAATCAACCTTAGCAATTAATTTGACATTTTCATTTCTAAGGTTGGCAATAGTGTCATGGCATGTGCTTAGCTCACTAGATAATTTGTTACATTTTTCTACTTCTAGAGCATAAGCATTTTTAACCTTAACATGTTTCTTATTTTCCTTGATTAGGAAGTCCTCTTGGGAGTCCAAGAGATCATCCTTTTCATGGATGGCACTAATTAGCTCATTTAATTTTTCCTTTTGTTCCATGTTAAGGTTAGCAAAAAGAATGCGCAAGTTATCCTCCTCATTTTTATCATCATCCTCATCACTAGATGTTTCATATTTAGTGGAGGACCTTGATTTTACCTTCTTTTTGCCGTCCTTGGCCATGAGACACTTGTGGCCGACGTTGGGGAAGAGGAGTCCCTTGGTGACGGCGATGTTGGCGGCGTCCTCGTCGTCGGAGGAGTCGCTTGAGCTTTCGTCGGAGTCCCACTCCCGACAAACATGGGCATCGCCGCCCTTCTTCTTGTAGTTCCTTTTCTTCTCTTTTCTTCTTCCCTTCTTGTCGTCGCCCCTGTCACTATCACTTGATAATGGACATTTAGCAATAAAGTGACCGGGCTTACCACACTTGTAGCAAACCTTCTTGGAACGGGATTTGTAGTCCTTCCCCTTCCGTTGCTTGAGGATTTGCCGAAAGCTTTTGATGATTAGGGCCATCTCCTCATTGTCGAGCTTGGAGGCGTCAATCGGTTGTCTACTTGGTGTAGACTCCTCCTTCTTCTCCTCCGTTGCCTTGAAGGCCACCGGTTGCGCCTCGGATGTGGAAGGCTCGTCAAGCTCGTTGATTTTCTTTGAGCCCTTAATCATGCATTCAAAGCTTACAAAATTCCCGATAACTTCCTCGGGGGTCATTAGTGGATATCTAGGATTACCACGAATTAATTGTACTTGAGTGGGGTTAAGGAAAATAAGTGCTCTTAAAATAACCTTAACCACCTCGTGGTCATCCCATTTTGCGCTCCCGAGGTTGCGCACTTGGTTCACCAAGGTCTTGAGCCGGTTGTACATGTCTTGTGGCTCCTCCCCTTGGCGAAGACGGAAGCGACCGAGCTCCCCCTCGATCGTTTCCCGCTTGGTGATCTTTGTGAGTTCATCACCCTCGTGCGCCGTCTTGAGTAGGTCCCAAATCTCCTTTGCGTTCTTCAACCCTTGCACTTTGTTGTATTCCTCCTTGCTTAGAGAGGCAAGGAGAATGGTTGCGGCTTGGGAGTTGAAGTGCTCGATTTGGGCTACTTCGTCCGTGTCATAGTCCTCATCCCCTACGGATGGTACCTGTACACCATACTCAACAACATCCCATATACTTTTGTGGAGAGAGGTTAGATGAAATCGCATTAAATTGCTCCACATAGCATAATCTTCACCATTAAAAGTTGGTGGTTTGCCTAATGGGACAGAAAGTAAAGGTGTATGTTTAGGAGTGCGAGGGTAGCGTAGGGGGATCTTACTATACTTCTTACGCTCTTGGCGTTTAGAAGTGACGGACGCCGCGTTGGAGCCGGAGGTGGATGTCGATGAAGTGTCGGTCTCGTAGTAGACCACCTTCCTCATCCTCTTGTGCTTGTCCCCACTCGGATGCGGCTTGTGAGAAGAAGATTTTTCCTTCTTCTCCTTGTGGTGAGAAGAGGAAGATCTTTTCTCCTTCCGCTTGGAGGAGTTCTTCTTCTTCTCCCTTCTCTTGGTGCGGGACTCTTCCGATGAAGTGCTCCTTTGGCTTGTAGTGGGCTTGTTATCGCCGGTCTCCATCTCCCTCTTGGTGTGATCTCCCGACATCACTTCGAGCGGTTAGGCTCTAATGAAGCACCGGGCTCTGATACCAATTGAAAGTCGCCTAGAGGGGGGGTGAATAGGGC
>JAOPSE010000005.1:87695192-87707692 GCA_029449295.1 Zea luxurians
CAAAATCTGCACAATTTCCTCTTCACGTATGGTTACCTGATGCTATGGAAGGACCCACTCCTATTTCGGCTCTTATACACGCAGCAACTATGGTTGCTGCGGGGATTTTTCTTCTAGCTAGACTTCTTCCTCTTTTCATATCCCTACCCTGGATAATGAGTTTCATTTCTTTAATAGGTACAATAACACTCTTCTTAGGAGCCACTTTAGCTCTTGCTCAGAGAGATATTAAAAGAAGCTTAGCCTATTCTACAATGTCTCAATTGGGTTATATGATGTTAGCTCTAGGTATAGGTTCTTATCAAGCTGCTTTATTCCATTTGATCACTCATGCTTATTCGAAAGCTTTATTGTTCTTAGGATCCGGATCCGTTATTCATTCAATGGAACCTCTTGTTGGATATTCACCAGATAAAAGTCAGAATATGGTTCTTATGGGTGGTTTAAGAAAATACGTTCCAATTACAAGAACTACTTTTTTATGTGGTACACTTTCTCTTTGTGGTATTCCACCTCTTGCTTGCTTCTGGTCCAAAGATGAAATCCTTAGTAATAGTTGGTTGTATTCACCCTTTTTTGGAATAATAGCCTCTTTTACTGCAGGATTAACTGCATTTTATATGTTTCAGATATATTTACTTACTTTTGATGGGTATTTGCGTGTTCATTTTCAAAATTACAGTAGTACTAAAGAAGGTTCGTTGTATTCAATATCCTTATGGGGAAAAAGTATATCCAAAGGAGTCAATAGGGATTTTGTTTTATCAACAATGAAGAGTGGAGTTTCTTTTTTTCACAAAATATACCCAAAATTCCTGCTAATACAAGAAATAAGATAGGATCCTTTAGTACTCCCTTTGGGGTTGGGGCTAAAAATACTTTTGTCTATCCTCATGAAACGGGAACTACTATGCTATTTCCTCTTCTTATATTACTACTTTTTACTTTGTTCATTGGATCCATAGGAATCCATTTTGATAATGGAGTAAAAGATAATAGAATATTGGAGTTAACCATATTATCAAAGTGGCTAACTCCTTCAATAAACTTGTTCCAGGAAAATTCTAATTCTTCCATAAATTCATATGAATTTCTCACTAATGCAATTTCTTCTGTAAGTTTAGCAATTTTTGGTCTATTCATAGCATATATCTTTTATGGATCTGCTTATTCTTTTTTTCAGAATTTGAATTTTCAAAATTCCCTTGTAAAAAAGAATCCAAAAAAGAGCTTTTTGGATGAAGTAAAAAAAAGATATACAGCTGGTCATATAATCGTGGTTATATAGATTTTTTCTATACTAGGGTTTTTATCCTAGGTATAAGAAGATTAGCCGAACTAACGCATTTTTTGATAAAGGTGTCATTGATGGAATTACCAATGGAGTAGGTGTTGCTGGTTTTTGTATAGGAGAAGAAATCAAATATGTAGGGGGAGGGCGAATATCGTCTTATCTATTCTTTTTTTATGTTATGTATCCTTATTCTTATTCTTTATTCCATGAAAATGGATTATTCCATGAATTCCTCAAAACGAGGCTCATCAAAATGCAAAATCTAAGACTACTATAAGACTACTAATAAAATAAGAAAAAAATGAGAACGATTAAATTACTTCTCCCGAATATCCAACTGACTGATTAATTTCTTATAACGTACTCTATTTTTTTTGCCAAATAAGCCAGCAAACGTTGACGTTTTCCCAAAAGTCTTCGTAGACCTCTTTCCGATGAAAAATCTTTTTTGTGTAATTCTAAATGTGAAGCAAGTCTCCGTATCTTATTGGTGAAACTGAATACTTGAAATTCAACAGAACCCCTGTTTTCTTGTTTTTCTTCTTTAACCAAAAATCAACAAATTTTTCTACCTCCTTTCTTTTTCATGTATTTTTCTAATCAGGAAAAATAAAAAATTATGTCAGTTATTTTTAAGTTATTCTAATCTCGTACACACAAAAATTTGCAATTATTCATCTACTGCTGGAATCTGGAATTTGGATTTATTTTATCGATGCAAATTGGATTTGGATAGAAGGGTACATTCTTTTATTTTAGATAGAAGAAACATTTCTTCTATCTAAAATAAAAGAATTTTGCTGATTTATTTATTGCTATATCCAATTTATAGAATTGATATACCATTTAATTGATATCATTTAGCAAAATGAAACACGGCATATGCATCCATCTTTGGGCTCGAGAATTTCATGGGATAGAGATATAGTATAAGAAATAGGCTATTAAGTAACTCTAAATGAATTGTGGATACATCTGTATCCTTAACATACTAAAATGACTGCCATTATTCGTATCAAACCAATAGCGATTCATAAAAGCTAAATCTTGTAATCAATGGTGGGCCAATAATGAATTTTTTTGCATATGTATTAAGACGCTTGGTCTGATTTCGAAATTGTCCAGAGTTTTTTATGTTGTTTTCATTGCAAAATGATGGATCTCCTTCCGTAACTTTCCAATTACGAGTACGAGAATTGAAAGACATGAAAATTCTCAATTCTCTACGGCGTCTAGGAGATAGATCGAATATTTTCAGGAACAAGAAAATCAGAAGAATCTTTTTCTCTATTCACTACCATTCCACGTCTTCGACTTCTATTAGTTTCTTTTCTTCTTTAATGCAATAGCTATAGTTTGATATAGAATCCATTTCTCAAAGTAATGGAAACCATTCTCTTATAGGAAATGGTTCGAAAATCGCTATTCCACCTTTTAGGTTTAGGTATCGTGAAAAGTGATACCTGTGAAGATCGTGCATTTCAGTCACATTCAGATCCGTTTTTCGAGTCCATGATATAACCAAATTGGATAGATCTTCCACCCGTTTAGCTAAGAAAGAATAGATGCAGAGGTGGATAATAGATCAATATGAAGATCATGAGCTGCCCCATAATGAAACCGCCAGTAGTCGCGAATATCTCCTTCTTCCCTAACCCAAGATTGGAGAAAGAAGATCTAAGAGGGACCTATGGAGAATGTGGTCAGAAATCCATAATAGAGTCCGACCACAACGACCGAATTAATTATCCTCATCGAGAAACTTAGACTACTTTAGACTACTTAAGTAGAAAAGATTTGAAAATCATGGCATGGGTCTCCTTTTTTCTTTCTTTAGAGTTTTCTATATGCACAATTTCTCGATGTTTCGATGAGAATTTCTTGACTTTCCATATATAGAAAGAGATAGACTATAAATGACATCTCTTATGTCAATAAGACCAAAGGAATGGATATTAAATGATAGGAAGTGCTAAGAAGTGAAATAGAATGAAATAGAGCCACTTTGGGCTTCCCTATGAAATGAGGCATGGAACGGAGCCACTACGAAGAAATTCCGGGAGTTACGAAAGAAGCTTCGGACTCATATTGTTCACGGGTTGAGAGCGGGAGTTGAACTCTAGGAGGTCGAATCTCCCCTTGTTCCTCAGTAGCTCAGTGGTAGAGCGGTCGGCTGTTAACTGACTGGTCATAGGTTCGAATCCTACTTGGGGAGATTTGATTCATTCTTTAATGTAAGAATAAAGAATTGAATTAAAAGGCTTGCTTTGACCCTTAGGAGTAGGTAACCCGTTCGCTATCCTTGTTTCTATTGCATTTTGTCTCATCGTATCACATTCTGTTCTACGATTCCACTTCAACAAAAGGAAAGAGCATACCCAAGTTCAATAGCTTTACGTCCGCTATTCCGATCATGATTTTCCTACCCTCAGGGAGAAAGTAAAGGTCCTTCCCCCTTTGGAAGGCTGTGGGCGAGGAGGGATTCGAACCCCCGACACCGTGGTTCGTAGCCACGTGCTCTAATCCTCTGAGCTACAGGCCCACCCCGTCTCCACTGGATCTCTTCCCGGGGATACCCCCCAAAAGGAACCTTCTTCTCCTCAGCCATTTCATTTCGGGTTAAGAAGATGGGAAAGCGCCTTTCTCTCTATAAGAACAGTGCGTTCTGAGGTGTGAAGTGGGAGAGAGGGGATGATTGAGGTTTTGAATAAGACGACCTTTGCGTTTTGGATTTGGATCTTTTTCGTATTTCAAAATAGTGAAAAAGTCAAATAAGAGGTGTTAAGCTTTTTATCATTCTGGCATCGAGCTATTTTGCCGCAGGACCTCCCCTACAGTATCGTCACCGCAGTAGAGTTTAACCACCAAATTCGGGATGGATTGGTGTGGTTCCTCTACGCCTAGGACACCAGAATATCGAACCATGAACGAGAAAAGGCATGAGAGAAATATTGGCTAGTAATTGTGAAGTCCCAATTCTTAACTGGAAGGGACACCAAAGGACTCTGCCCTCCCTCTCTATTTATCCAAGAGATGGAAGGGCAGAGCTTTTTTTTGGTTTTTTCATCTTTTCTTTTCATCAAAGAGTTGAACAATGAAGATAGATGGCAAGTGCCTGATCGATTTGATCAGGTCGTGTAGGAACAAGGTTCAAATCGTTCGTTTGTTAGGATGCCTCAGCTGCATACATCACTGCACTTCCACTTGACACCTATTTAAACGGCTCGTCTCGCCGCTACCTTATCCTATTTCCATACTTCTGTCGCTCCATCCCCGTATGGGTGGAGAACCCGTCGTTGTCTCGGCTGTGCTACCGGAGGCTCTAGGGAAGTCGGAGGAGAGAGCACTCATCTTGGGGTGGGCTTACTACTTATATGCTTTCAGCAGTTATCCTCTCCACACTTGGCTACCCAGCGTTTACCGTAGGCATGATAACTGGTACACCAGAGGTGCGTCCTTCCCGGTCCTCTCGTACTAGGGAAAGGTCCTCTCAATGCTCTAACACCCACACCGGATATGGACCGAACTGTCTCACGACGTTCTGAACCCAGCTCACGTACCGCATTAATGGGCGAACAGCCCAACCCTTGGAACCACCTACAGCTCCAGGTGGCGAAGAGCCGACATCGAGGTGCCAAACCTTCCCGTCGATGTGGACTCTTAGGGAAGATCAGCCTGTTATCCCTAGAGTAACTTTTATCCGTTGAGCGACTGATAGTCGCCTAGAGGGGGGGTGAATAGGGCGAAACTAAAATTTACAAATATAAACACAACTACAAGCCGGGTTAGCGTTAGAAATAAAATAGAGTCCGCGAAAGAGGGCACAAAACAAATCGCAATCAAATGAAGAGTGTGACACGCGGATTTGTTTTACCGAGGTTCGGTTCTCTCAAACCTACTCCCCGTTGAGGAGGCCACAAAGGCCGGGTCTCTTTCAACCCTTCCCTCTCTCAAACGGTCCCTCGGACCGAGTGAGCTTTTCTTCTTCTCAATCAAACGGGAACAAAACTTCCCCGCAAGGGCCACCACACAATTGGTGCCTCTTGCCTTGGTTACAATTGAGTTTTGATCACAAGAACAAGTGAGAAAGAAAGAAAGCGATCCAAGCGCAAGAGCTCAAAAGAACACGGCAAATCTCTCTCGCTAGTCACTAAAGGCTTGAGTGGAATTGGAGAGGATTTGATCTCTTTGGTGTGTCTAGAATTGAATGCCTAGCTCTTGTAAGTGGTTGGAAGTTGGAAAACTTGGATACCATGAATGGTGGGGTGGTTGGGGTATTTATAGCCCCAACCACCAAACATGACCGTTGGCTGGAGGCTTCTGTTCGATGGCGCACCAGACAGTCCGGTGCCCCTGCCACGTCATCACTGCCGTTGGATTCTGACCGTTGGAGCTTCTGACTTCTGGGCCCGCCTGGATGTCCGGTGCACACCGGACAACAACTATTCATTGTCCGGTGCGCCGGTATGGGCACGCCTGACGACTGCGCGCGCAGAACGCGCATTAAATGCGCCGCAGGGAGCCGTTGGCGCCGAAATAGCCGTTGCTCCGCTGGCACACCGGACAGTCCGGTGCACACCGGACAGTCCGGTGAATTTTAGCGGAGCGGCTGCCGCGCGAACCCGAGGCTGGCGAGTTCCGAAGACCGCGCTTCCTTGGAGCACCGGACATGTCCGGTGCACACCGGACAGTCCGGTGAATTATAGCGCGCCGGCTTCCGAGAATTCCCGAGGGCGAAGAGTTTGAAGTCGGAGTCCTCTAGTGCACTCGTGGCGCACCGGACACTGTCCGGTGTACACCGGACAGTCCGGTGCCCCCAGACCAGAGGTGCCTTCAGTTGCCTCATTGCTCCTTAGTTGAATCCAAAACTTGATCTTTTTATTGGCTAAGTGTGAACCTTTTGCACCTGTATAACTTATGCACTAGAGCAAACTAGTTAGTCCAATATTTGTGTTGGGCAATTCAACCACCAAAATTATTTAGGGACTAGGTGTAAGCCTAATTCCCTTTCAATCTCCCCCTTTTTGGTGATTGATGCCAACACAACTCAAAGCAAATATAGAAGTGCATAATTGAACTAGTTTGCATAAGGTATGTGCAAAGGTTGCTTGGAATTGAGCCAATAAATACTTACATGATTCGCATGGATTGTTTCTTTGTTTTTAACATATTGGACCATATTTACACCAAGAGTTTTGTTTTTGCAAATTCTTTTGTAAATTCTTTTCAAAGTCCTTTTGCAAGATAGTCAAAGGTAAATGAATAAGATTTGCAAAGCATTTTCAAGATTTGAAATTTTCTTCCTTTGTCCAAATGCTTTTCCTTTGACTAAACAAAACTCCCCCTCAAATAAGGTCTCCTCTTAGTGTTCAAGAGGGTTTTAAGACATAAATTTTGAAAATACTAGTTGCTCCCCCTTTAGAACATAAAGAGATACCAATTTTGAAATTTACCAATTTAAAATCATCAAATTTATAAAATTAGGTGGTGGTGCGGTCCTTTTGCTTTGGGCTCATATTTTCTCCCCCTTTGGCATGAATCGCCAAAAACGGAATCATTAGAGCCCAATGAAGTACTTTCTCCTCCTTTGGTCATAAAATAACTGAGTGAAGATTATACCAAAGTTGGAGAGATGCCCGGAGTGACGGCGAAGGATGAGTACTAGAGTGGAGTGGAAGCCTTGTCTTCGCCGAAGACTCCAATTCCCTTTCAATATACCTATGACTTGGTTTGAAATACTCTTGAAAACACATTAGTCATAGCATATATAAAAGAGACATGATCAAAGGTATATTTATGAGCTATGTGTGCAAGACTAGCAAAAGAAATTCCTAGAATCAAGAATATTGAGCTCATGCCTAAGTCTGGTAAAAGATTGCTCATCAAGAGGCTTGGTAAAGATATCGGCTAATTGATCTTTAGTGTTTATGTAAGAAATCTCGATATCCCCCTTTTGTTGGTGATCCCGAAGAAAATGATACCGAATGGCTATGTGTTTAGTGCGGCTATGCTCGACGGGATTGTCGACCATTTTGATTGCACTCTCATTATCACATAGCAAGGGGACTTTGATTAATTTGTAACCGTAGTCCCGCAGGGTTTGCCTCATCCAAAGCAATTGCGCGCAACAATGGCCTGCGGCAATATACTCGGCTTCGGCGGTAGAAAGAGCGACCGAATTTTGCTTCTTTGAAGCCCAAGACACCAAGGATCTTCCCAAGAACTGGCAAGTCCCCGATGTGCTCTTCCTATTAATCCTACACCCCGCCCAATCGGCATCCGAAAAACCAATCAAATCAAAAGTGGATCCCCGAGGGTACCAAAGCCCAAACTTAGGAGTATAAGCCAAATATCTCAAGATTCGTTTTACGGCCGTAAGGTGTGACTCCTTAGGGTCGGCTTGGAATCTTGCACACATGCAAACGGAAAGCATAATGTCCGGTCGAGATGCACATAAGTAAAGCAATGAACCAATCATCGACCGGTATACCTTTTGATCCACGGACTTACCTCCCGTGTCGAGGTCGAGATGCCCATTTGTTCCCATGGGTGTCTTGATGGGCTTGGCATCCTTCATTCCAAACTTGCTTAGAATGTCTTGAGTATACTTCGTTTGGCTAATGAAGGTGCCCTCTTGGAGTTGCTTGACTTGGAATCCTAGAAAATACTTCAACTCCCCCATCATCGACATCTCGAATTTTTGTGTCATGATCCTACTAAATTCTTCACATGTAGATTTGTTAGTAGACCCAAATATGATATCATCAACATAAATTTGGCATACAAACAAATCATTGTTAAGAGTCTTAGTGAATAAAGTAGGATCGGCCTTGCCGACTTTGAAGCCATTTGCAATAAGGAAATCTCTAAGGCATTCATACCATGCTCTTGGGGCTTGCTTGAGCCCATAAAGCGCCTTAGAGAGCCTATAAACATGGTTAGGGTACTCACTGTCTTCAAAGCCGGGAGGTTGCTCAACATAGACCTCCTCCTTGATTGGTCCATTGAGGAAGGCACTCTTCACGTCCATTTGGTAGAGCTTGAAGCCATGGTAAGTAGCATAGGCTAATAATATACGAATTGACTCAAGCCTAGCTACGGGTGCATAGGTTTCACCAAAATCCAAACCTTCGACTTGTGAATACCCCTTGGCCACGAGTCGAGCTTTGTTCCTTGTCACCACACCATGCTCGTCTTGCTTGTTGCGGAAGACCCACTTGGTTCCTACAACATTTTGGTTAGGACGTGGAACTAAGTGCCATACCTCGTTCCTTGTGAAATTGTTGAGCTCCTCTTGCATCGCCATCACCCAATCCGAATCTTGAAGAGCTTCCTCTACCCTGTGTGGCTCAATAGAGGAAACAAAAGAGTAATGTTCACAAAAATGAGCAACACGAGATCGAGTAGTTACCCCCTTATGAATATCGCCGAGGATGGTGTCGACGGGGTGATCTCGTTGTATTGCTTGGTGGACTCTTGGGTGTGGCGGCCTTGGTGGTTCATCCTCCTTGTCTTCATCATTTGAATCTCCCCCTTGATCGTTACCGTCATTTTGAGGTGGCTCATCTTCTTGTTCAGCATCTTGAGCCTCATCCTCAATTTGAGTCGGTGGAGATGCTTGCTTGGAGGAGGATGGTTGATCTTGTGCTTGTGAAGGCTCTTCGGATTCCTTAGGACACACATCCCCAATGGACATGTTCCTTAGCGCTATGCATGGAGCCTGTTCTTCACCTATCTCATCAAGATCAACTTGCTCTACTTGAGAGCCGTTAGTCTCATCAAACACAACGTCACAAGAAACTTCAACAAGTCCTGAGGACTTGTTAAAGACTCTATATGCCCTTGTGTTTGAGTCATATCCTAGTAAAAAAACCTTCTACAGTTTTGGGAGCAAATTTAGATTTTCTACCTCTCTTAACAAGAATAAAGCATTTGCTACCAAAAACTCTAAAATATGAAATATTTGGCTTTTTACCGGTTAGGAGTTCATAAGATGTCTTCTTGAGGATTCGATGAAGATATAACCGGTTGATGGCGTAGCAGGCGGTGTTGACTGCTTCCGCCCAAAACCGATCCGGTGTCTTGTACTCATCAAGCATGGTTCTTGCCATGTCCAATAGAGTTCGATTCTTCCTCTCCACTACACCATTTTGTTGTGGAGTGTAGGGAGAAGAGAACTCATGCTTGATGCCCTCCTCCTCAAGGAAGCCTTCAATTTGAGAGTTCTTGAACTCCGTCCCGTTGTCGCTTCTAATTTTCTTGATCCTTAAGCCGAACTCATTTTGAGCCCGTCTCAAGAATCCCTTTAAAGTTTCTTGGGTATGAGATTTGTCCTGCAAAAAGAACACCCAAGTGAAGCGAGAATAATCATCCACAATTACAAGACAATACTTACTACCGCCGATGCTTATGTAAGCGATCGGGCCGAATAGATCCATGTGTAGGAGCTCCAGTGGCCTGTCGGTAGTCATGATGTTTTTGTGTGGATGATGGACACCAACTTGCTTCCCGGCTTGGCATGCGCTACAAATCCTGTCTTTCTCAAAATGAACATTGGTTAGTCCTAAAATGTGTTCTCCCTTTAGAAGCTTGTGAAGATTCTTCATTCCAACATGGGCTAGTCGGCGGTGCCAAAGCCAACCCAAGTTAGTCTTAGCAATCAAGCAAGTGTCGAGTTCAGCTCTATCAAAATCAACCAAGTATAGCTGACCCTCTAACACTCCCTTAAATGCTATTGAATCATCACTTCTTCTAAAGACAGTAACACCAATATCAGTAAATAGACAATTGTAGCCCATTTTACATAATTGGGATACGGAAAGCAAATTGTAATCTAAGGAATCTACAAGAAAAACATTGGAAATAGTATGGTCAGGAGATATAGCAATTTTACCCAATCCTTTGACCAAACCTTGATTTCCATCCCCGAATGTGATAGCTCGTTGGGGATCTTTGTTTTTCTCATATGAGGAGAACATCCTTTTCTCCCCTGTCATATGGTTTGTGCACCCACTGTCGAGTATCCAACTTGAGCCCCCGGATGCATAAACCTACAAAACAAGTTTAGTTCTTTGTTTTAGGTACCCAAACGGTTTTGGGTCCTTTGGCATTAGAAACAAGAACTTTGGGTACCCAAACACAAGTCTTGGAGCCCTTGTGTTTGCCCCCAACAATCTTGGCAACTACCTTGCCGGATTTGTTAGTTAAAACATAAGATGCATCAAAAGTTTTAAATGAAATGCTATGATCATTTAATGCATTAGGAATTTTTTTTCTAGGCAACTTGGCACGGGTTGGTTGCCTAGAACTAGATGTCTCACCCTTATACATGAAAGCATGATTAGGGCCGGAGTGAGACTTCCTAGAATGAATTTTCCTAATCTTGCTCTCAGGATAGCCGGCAGGGTACAAAATGTAACCCTCGTTATCCTGAGGCATGGGAGCCTTGCCCTTAACAAAGTTAGATAAGTTCTTTGGAGGGGCATTAATTTTGACATTGTCTCCCCTTTGGAAGCCAATGCCATCCTTGATGCCAGGGCGTCTCCCATTATAGAGCATGCTTCTAGCAAGTTTAAATTTTTCATTTTCTAAGTCATGCTCTCTAATCTTAGTATTAAGTTGTGCTATGTGATCATTTTGTTTTTTAATTAAGGCTAGGTGATCATGAATAGCATCAATATTAATATCTCTACATCTAGTACAAATGGAAATATGCTCAGTAGATGTAGAAGGTTTGCAAGATTTTAATTCAATGACCTTAGCATGCAACAAATCATTTTTTGTTCTAAGGTCGGAAATAGTAGCATTGCAAACATCAAAATCCTTAGCCTTAGCAATTAATTTCTCATTCTCATTTCTAAGGCTAGCAAGAGAAATGTTCAATTCTTCAATCCTAGCAAGTAAATCATCATTATTATTTCTAGGAATTGAAACATTGCAAATATGAGAATCGACCTTAGCTAACAAATTAGCATTTTCATTTCTAAGGTTGTCTATAGTCTCATGGCAAGTACTTAGCTCACTAGACAATTTTTCACATTTTTCCATTTCTAGAGCATAAGCATTTTTAACCTTAACATGCTTCTTATTTTCTTTAATAAGGAAGTCCTCTTGAGAATCCAAGAGATCATCCTTCTCATGTATAGCACTAATCAATTCATTTAATTTTTCTTTTTGTTGCACGTTGAGGTTAGCAAAAAGAATGCGCAAGTTATCCTCCTCATTTTTATCATCATCCTCATCACTAGATGTTTCATATTTAGTGGAGGACCTTGATTTTACCTTCTTTTTGCCGTCCTTGGCCATGAGACACTTATGGCCGACGTTGGGGAAGAGGAGGCCCTTGGTGACGGCGATGTTGGCGGCGTCCTTGTCGTCGGAGGAGTCGCTTGAGCTTTCGTCGGAGTCCCACTCCCGACAAACATGGGCATCACCGCCCTTCTTCTTGTAGTACTTCTTCTTTTCTTTCCTCTTTCCCTTCATGTCGTCGCCCCTGTCACTGTCACTAGACATAGGACATTTTGCAATAAAATGACCAGGCTTACCACACTTGTAGCAAACCTTCTTGGAACGGGATTTGTAATCCTTCCCCTTCCGTTGCTTGAGGATTTGCCGAAAGCTCTTGATGATTAGGGCCATCTCCTCGTTGTCGAGCTTGGAGGCGTCAATTGGTTGTCTACTTGGTGTAGACTCCTCCTACTTCTCCTCCGTTGCCTTGAAGGCCACCGGTTGCGCCTCGGATGTGGAAGGCTCGTCAAGCTCGTTGATCTTCTTTGAGCCCTTAATCATGCATTCAAAGCTTACAAAATTCCCGATAACTTCCTAGGGGGTCATTAGTGGATATCTAGGATTACCACGAATTAATTGAACTTGTGTGGGGTTAAGGAAAATGAGGGCTCTTAGAATAACCTTAACCACTTCGTGGTCATCCCATTTTGCGCTCCCGAGGTTGCGCACTTGGTTCACCAAGGTCTTGAGCCGGTTGTACATATCTTGAGGCTCCTCCCCTTGGCGAAGACGGAAGCGACCGAGCTCCCCCTCGATTGTTTCCCGCTTGGTGATCTTGGTGAGTTCATCACCCTCGTGCGCCGTCTTGAGTAGGTCCCAAATCTCCTTTGCGTTCTTCAACCCTTGCACTTTGTTGTATTCCTCCTTGCTTAGTGAGGCAAGAAGAATGGTTGCGGCTTGGGAGTTGAAGTGCTCGATT